>GL501535.1:290048-303310 GCA_000149185.1 Mayetiola destructor | reverse complement strand
TAAACAATAAAAACACTAAACATAAAAAAGTAAATATCCTAAGCCAAACAAAAAAAAAAAAATGCGTAAAATACAGCACAATTTCGGTTAAGTAATTATTATTATTACATGAGAACAAAATGATGTTGGCATTCGGGACGAATTTAAAAGGAAAATTTACGAAATAGCTCAAACTTCTTAACATTATTGTTGGCTTAATAATTCAATATTCGATGAAAGATTTTTCCTAATGCTAAATATACTTCATTTTACATACGAAAACTGTAACAATCAATTAAATCGAAGAATGTAGCAAATGCTTTCGAAATGTGTCATTTTCAACAATTATTATTGTTATTTATATTCACCCAGCATACAAATATCCACTACAATCGAGTGTGGATTGGATATGATGATAGCATTAAATGAAATATTTATGTGTAAGCGCCAATCATTATTATTATTTGAATGAAATTGGTCGGAACGTCATTTAATTGAGGAATTTCAGCTTAGAAGTGATCTAACTCATGGTTGGTCGGTCGGTTGGTCGTTCCATTCGCAATAAAAATCGGTGATTAACAAAGCACTTTTATATAAGGGGCTTCAAGTTAAACGCAATAGCCTGAAATACAATATGTATTGAATCAATCAAAGACGCATTGATTATTATTATTATTGCTCATCGATGAAATGAATATGTAATGTGTCTACTAAAAAACAGTAGATATCAAAATTGAAATCGAAAACATCATCTGATTAAAGATGGAAATATGAAGAGAGCGATGGCACAATCAAATCAAAATTAATGCTGATATGGAGCGTGGCTCAATGACTCAATGCTCCAATTTATACAATTAACCGCACTTGTACACATTTAATTAAATAGCAACCGAAATTGAAATGAATAGCGAGATTGAAATGACGAATTAGAGAGATTCAAAATGAAAAATTGTGCAAAGAATGCTGTTGCCTGTTGCCATAAAAATATTTCCATTGAATTGGATGAAATTTATTAGATATTTTAGATGGTATGATCGCATTTAATAGGAATCGTTTGCAACAAACGTCACGTCAATGATTCAAATGATAATAATGAAAGGATTTTTATTTTATTTTTTTTCAAATTATTCGTTCTTTCTTTCTTTCTTTTTTCTTTTTTTCATCATTCGGTAAATAAAAAAGTAAAATTTCTACAACACCATTTCGGTTAAGAGTCAAGCTTCGGAAAATGTAACGCGCCTACAGCACAATTTCAAAATATCTGAAATTTATAGGAGGTCATTTTATAAAATAACTGCGTATTAATTTTAAATTGCGATGAATATCAAATCGTTAATATCAAGACGACTTTTGGAAAAAGGCAAAGGCAAATTGTTTGCGATTGAGATTCTTGACGATTATCAAAAATGATCAAAGGAATATCAAATGCCAGTCTCTTGAAGTATTGTGATCAACACACGATTTGCAGTTTTAAAATTGTTGAAAAATTTCATGTCGTACGCATTCATATTTTGTAATGTATTAAAGGCATCGTCAAAGTATTACAATAACTACATATGTTCAATTCGTGTGATTCTACTTAACATCGATTGACCCTTTTCGCGTGCATGTTCACAAGATGTGTACATATGTGTTCTTATATTAATAAAAATCCATAGAAACATTTGATCATTTGATCATTTGAGCAGTTGAGCGGTTGAGCTTGAGCTGATACAAAGCGTTAATGATCATTTATTATTATAAAAATTTAATTCAAAACAAATAAAATTGTATGCCATACAATGCCGAATGGGTCACATCATCATCATTGTCATCCAAATATACAGAACGAACGAATCACTGAAATTATTGAAATATAAATTCATATTTAATCTATGTGTTAACACTCCAAGCTGCACCATCTATAGTAAAGTCTCTATGAAATTACCAGTCTCCAAAAGGGCCATTTCTCATTTGTAAATCAATATGCCAGTAACCAAAGTGGTCCTTTTGGAGGAACTTTACTGTATATCGCCTTTGGATTGAATTTGAACATTAATAAAAGAAATTCCTCAATTCATTGGCTCAACAACGAGGCGCATGATTTCAATTTCATGTGTAAATTTGAGTTTGATTAGATTTTTTACTCTCATAAAATTCAATCGGGGTTCATATTAAAAGTATAGACTTTTTAGATAATATTGTGTAAAAAATTGCGTTCATACAATAGTTTACTATGATTTTTAAGAGCTTACGGTAAAACAATGTTTTACCACAATAATACTTTCAATGTGAGCCCCGAACGATTTTTAAGAGAGTAAACTTTCGAATTATTAATTATTGAAATTCTTTCTTGTGATGGCAATTGCTTTTCTCTAAATTAAATGTGACGAAAAAAATGAATGGTATAAAATGAATCGAAAAGAGTTTTATCATCGCCTATGAAAAAACCTTTCGTTCGATGAATGGCTCGATTCAGTGTTTTATTTATTTATTTATTTTTTTTTTTATTTGCTCTTATCGTTTTTATTTTCATGACGCAAATCGAAAACAGAGTAAATAAACCTAAATAAACCCAATTCCAATTGGCATTGATGAAACTGATTGAATATCATATTGATTAATTTATTATTCATGAATCATGATGATAGTCTCTCATTCACTGTAGAATGTTTATTGTACATCATTGGTGATAGGGTGTAAATATATTTCAAGCCACATCAGAATCACGACCACATTAATAAGTAGCAATAATAATAATTCTCATGAAATATAAAAATTAATAATTGTTTGATTTTTATTTGAAATGTTCGTTGCAGACACAGGCGTTAGCACTCACCCGACCAAAATCTGAATTAGTTTTATCATTAGCAGCCGATAATATTGCGAGCCCATCAAATCTACAACATCATTCATCATCACAGCATTCAAATACAAAAGCAGCCATTTCACCTGGTGATTCGGTCGCCCATGGCAATGAAATTAAAATACAAAATGTTGATCACACAAAAAATGCGCTTATCAATTTTGGATCACATGAAAAGCTACCATATTCGGAGCATACAAATGATCTTCAAAATGAGCAACAACCATCACAATCATCGCTATCATTGCAAAAACAACAAGCCAAATCAATCAGTCATCAATCACAGTCAAATTTAAGCAAAGATGCTCGTATTAGTCCAAAAACAAATTGCTTTCATTCGGAAACTACATTAGTGACTGCCGAAGATAATGCCAAAATGGGGAACAATCAACCGCATCAGCATCAGCATCAACATCAACATCAACATCAGTATCAACAGCAACAACAGCAGCAAATAAGTGGTGTTAGTTCAACGGCAACACCGTTAGCGGTTAAATTAAATATTTCGGCAGCAACAAGTCCATTAATTGAAAATGGTGGTGGCAGTGCATTATCAACGGCTTATATGCAAGAGAAATACTTACCATCATCGACCACATCACCATCCGATTTGCGCAAAGAGTTTGATTCCAAAGTAAATGGTTAGTTGCATTTTATGTTTTTCATTTTCTAATCATATATTCGGCTAATTTATTGAATAAATAATTCGCGGAAAAGTGTGTGACAAAGCTCATTATAATTATTGACTGGCTCAAACATAACCATATAAACAGAATTTGTGTTGTGCGCAGTGTGCATTGTATTTCAATCACATCAGTGGATTCGGCGACTATACAATTTATTATGAGCTATGACGATTTATCAGCCAACCATTAGTACAAATTACTTTCACTTAAATCGTTCTTCTCATCAAATACGACTTATTTTGCTATCGTATTATCATAACTAGTGACATTTATGCGTTTACCACACGATATACAGGGTATGCAGTATGCAGTATGCAGCATGCAGTGCATATTTGCTCTCGTCAACTGCATGCATTATGAGCTGTATGCATTGCCCATGAATGCTGGTGAATTCAATAAATTGATAAAGAACATATTATTTATTTGTCATCAAAGTGAAATTATGTATACACTGATTTCTTGTTTTCCGCACATCCAACCAAAATCATTTTATATGCAACGCATTAAACAAAAATTAATAATAAAATGTCCGGTACCATTTCAACAGATTATTGTGGCCCATTGTTTTAAATAGTCAACGTTTTTTTCTCTCTGCTACTTCTTCAGTATTCAGTCATCAACCATCAATGGGATTTGTCAAATTGGTAAAATTGGCTTGACTTATGGAGAAAAAAATTATTGAAATGTGTTCATCTCCTCTGGCCTCTGGTTGATCCCGTATCGTTTTTTTTTTTGTATTTTGTTGTCTCCTTTCTATGTTTCAACTGATGCACGTTAAATACATTAAATAAATGAATCTGATTAAAATAATAAAATAATAAAATAATAAACGTAAACCATTTCAATTATTGCTAGAGCTCTGATGAGCATTTTTCCCATTTGAGAATGAGTTGGACGTGTTGAATCCTATTTACGATGTATACATTCAATTTTTACATTTCACATGTTATTCACAAGGATCAACAAGTGGTTTTGCCATTTACTATTCCAAATGGCAAAGGATACCAAATAATATAACAATGAATAGAAAATCAAAACTCAAAATGACAAACACCTACAATGATAATAATAGCAGAAAGCAAATAATCGAACAATTAGAGTCAGTCAGACAGTTGAATACAGTTTATTGATACTTGTTATTTTCACATGATATAGAGAGGGAGAGAGAGAAGAGTGCGAGAGTATGGTCTATTCATCACATTTCATGAACAATGCATTCGTTGGGCAAACAAACGCAAACACAACCGTGGACCAGTTATCGAAAAAAAAAAAAATTATGCATATGAATTAGATGGCACGCGCTCCATTCTTCCGGCTACGTGAGTCAACCAATAGCTCCGCATACAGACCGTATACTGTTTATTCAATTATATCAATCGTGGTATTTTGTAAGTCTCACGTTAACTCAACGAACATAGATGTGCGACAGATATTACATTTTCCTAACCGAGTGGCAATTATTGTCTGATACATGATACATATATTTAAAAAACGTGTTCAACTCAATTCAAAATTGAATAATTTAACTGCGATTCGATAAAAGTGGGAGATAAATCGAACATTTCCTTCTTTTTTCATTTGATTTTGATTTGGACTTTGAATCGAAATGGCCTTTAAACTTTAAATGCAAAACTCGAAAAGTAAAAATGCAAGAACCCTCCTCACCGGCATTGAACGACCGATTCATTTCTTCTCCCTCTGTGTGTGTGTGTGTGTGTGTGTGTGTGTGTGTATGTTTTCTTTCTTTTCAATATTTCTCTCACGTTCGCTATAATTTGAATAATATTGTCGTTGAACGGTGGTTGCTTGTCAACGATAGTATTTATTGATTTTCAACAATATTTGCTAAAGTAAAACTAAATCTCATTTATTTTCTTCCGCTTCTGTATAATCTGTTTCTTTAAATATTTTCCACATTCTTAGGTGTATTTTGTACAAAAGATTTAATCTTTGTGCTTTTATTGTTTGTATTTTGAATGTTGAGTTGTATGAGTGCAAGTAATACTTGCCAAGTATTATCGGGTGAAATTCACCCTTTTTGGTTTGATAGTTTGTGCGTCATTCAATTTCCTTCGTCAATATTCAGCGGAGAATCTTTCAATTTTCTGGTTGGATCTACAAGTGTTTATGTGTTTATGTGGTTACACTGAGCGAATCATCAATTTTCATGAAAATTAACCATTTTGGTGGATACATAAATGTTTTCTGGTTCGTTTTTCTATTTTAGTTCTTTCCGGATTATTTCCATTATTTTTCTTCTTTATGTGAATGTGTGTGTGTGTTTGTCGTTATCTCCAAATCTCTTTTCTCTTTCCACATCGTTTACAACTAATGAACAAAAGATGTACTCAAATTCTTCGGTAGTTCGTTACTGTTTCTTTCTGATTCTCGTTTAGCTATGATCGCCTTAGAAACGAATTAAAACTTGAACTATGTGCAAGGATAACAATAAATATATGGAGCACTCTTTATACTACTTCGTAAATGTGCAACTTTGAACTGGGTGGCACAGTATAAGACATTCAACTTTTTTCTATATTGCTTAACCAATATACGTCTCATGAGAACTGCCAAACCGAGTCGAAGATTAAATCATGGTGAAGCATAAAAGTATATGTTTCAACGCTTTGGATTTTGCTTTTTATGCACCATAGGCGCATACTATATTCGTTCCAAAATTTTTTTTTTTCTCTTTCCGTCAAAAAAAAATTTAACTTTCGGCTGGTTGATGCAACCGTTTGACTGTGATTGTGTTGAACTCTCTTCGGGAGCGTTCACTTACACTCTGTAGACTATTGTATCTTCTTTTCTTATGAATACAGTATTCTCTAAAAGTTAAATTTACTCAACCGCTAGCCCAACATACACATCGTGTAAATTTATGTCCGAAAATTGGTGACCACAGGTAAAATTTCATGAACTTTCCGAAATTTTAATTAAAAATAAACGTTTTCACATGAAAGTTCCGAGAAAACCCAAAATTCTGCTTCGGATGACCGATTTTTAGCCTAAAATTATAAAAAAAATCGATCCGGCCTAGCGGGTAATTATGTTGACATCTACCACATGATTTCTGGATTGTACTATATTTTTGATTTGCGTGTGTTGTTAATTCATGTGACTATTGATAATAGCTATTGCCAATAGAGGAATTATTGAATAGTCCGGCTGACGTTTTTGATTCACTTGTGATCGCATCCATTTATTCCTTTTTTCATATCATTGTTTTTTATTCTATGATATTCAAGAGCTCATCGAGCCAAAAACTCATTTAAAATTAGAAAAGACAATAAACTTCGTTATCGAATCATAGACACTTTTGATTTACTCGAAACTTTTTCATTGAGTCTTTTTTGTGCTCATTTCGAATGTTCAATTGGTGCATTGCTACGCACACCGACCATGGCTTTGTGCAAATTGATTTCTATAAACGTTCGTCGAAAGTCGATTTTTAGTCGTCCAGGCTTGAAAACAGTTCAATACAAAATGGGTTGTCAAATGAAGAGGAAAAAAGTAGTACAAAAGAGTTTAAATACATTAACAACAACAACTACAAAAACAACGGAAACAACGAATGTTGAGTTGAGTGCAGAATAGGTTTAGTGACTAACTTAAGTCTAACATAACATGTGAGCTAATCTGAGTATTTATGGATAATATTGATGGGGATTTAAATGCGCATGAAAACACCTCACATATTGAAAAACCAATACAATTGTACATTGTACACACAATACTCAATAGGCCTCAATAGACCTGAATATTTGTTATACTCAACAGACGAAGTAATTTATGGAACAAATAAAATTATTTCGATAAAAAATTTATTACAAATCGAATGCCACTCAAATCAATCTGATCAAAAGAATACGAAAAAAGAATGGGAAAAAGAATCAACAGATCAGCCAAATGCCTGGAAATACCGAAAAAATTCGAGATTACATGTACAATACAATCGTAGGTATTATTGAGAGCAAGACCCCGGCTTTTCTATGATACATTATATGAAGGGGTAGGCGATGTATCATTCTGCTCCATTCACTCGATTAACATATTATATTCGTTGCAACTTGAGATATCTATCAAAGTAAAACGCAGCTGTATTGCTAACAGAGAATGAGAGAATCAAACTGCAAATTAAAACGAATAAATCTATTTGTTTTTTGTTTTCATTCTTTGGCGGCATTTTGGAATTATACATTTTTTATTTTTTTCAGTTGTACGTTTTGGTGATCCCTAGTATTGTGGGATATACAAAATTCAAAAGCATTTGGTGAATGGGTGACACCAATGTCACATTGAAAACAAAAGGGTTGATATCATTTTATATGATGCGTGAATGAAGCAAAAGTATTTGTTTACACTAAGCCGAAAGAAATGCAAAGATAAAGAATCAAATTCATTTGCACAAACTCGACCATGGCAAAAGGGGAAAAGAAATCATATTAATTGAACCAGCGCATAAGTTACATTCGAAGACGATAAAAAGCAAAACGAAATAAAAGAGGCAACAAACAATGGATTTGGCAATCACCGTATAACAATTATTTGACTATTGAAATGACGTTTTTCTTTATGGTTCAAAATTCAAGTGCTATTGATTCGATTCAGCTTAAAATTCATCCATCAATTGCCCAATTGGATCCTTTTTTCGTGCGCGCTCAATTTGCATCTTAAGCCGGGTGTTATGCGCTAACAATGAACGTTCATCCATGAGTTCCTTCTTCCTCCTTATGAATGACCAAATTCAAAATAATTCTATTGATGGAAATCAACCGATTCGAATTTTGAATGTGGCCACATTTTTTTCCCATTATTATTTATCAACCTAACAACGATGCAATTCTCAAATGCGTATTTGAATGTAAAATCCAAAATAAGTAATTCGAGTGCGAACCTTGCTCAACAAAAGAGTAAAAAAAAAACCATTCATTAATTTTCCTCATTCCTATTAAAATTCGTAATTCAAAAGATTAACGTTCTGTTAAATCTTTTTTTTTATTTCGATGAACTTTTCATTTCTGATTCCGGCTACAAAAACATTAACAACAACAACAACAACAACAAAGAAATAGAAGAAGAAAGAAAATGAATGGCGCGTAGCGCGTAGTCAACATGAAGACGGAACGGCAATAAAATTGTAAGAATCAAACAATGAGCAATTTTATTAATACAAAGTACAATAATAGGACACAGCGGCTCTATTATAGCCAATGAGATTTTTCGGATTAAATCCAAAGAAGAAGAAAAATCACATGGATTTTATCTGAAATTCTTTTCGAATTAGTTCTGTGTATGTAAATAGGTTTCTTTTTTCTGAAATGTTTATATAAGTGTATGTGTATATATTTTTTCTGATTTGCACGTCGTACAAACATACATATACTTATGTATGGCCCGTAAAATGAATGCATTTTGTTGTTTTTTTTTTTTTTCGTTTAAATTCGGCGTGTATGAATAATTGTTTAAAGGTAAGCAGGCTTAAAAATTAATCGCTTCTTGAAAGAATATATATTTGAAATTCTGAACCTGAGCGCAAATCATAAATACAAGTATTCGAGTGCGAATATAACAACATTCGGGTCACACCGTGTAGAACGTAAAACATTTGTATTGTTGGTTCAATTTTTGAAATTGATTTTACATTCGTTTGCTATAGCATGCAACATCAACATGAGGCTTTTCGCCTCATTCACCGAATAATCATAATCAGATGAAATGAGAACAGCAAATGGAATTCGCAATGATTCAAGCCGTTATGTCTACATGACTAATTTTAATTGTGTACAAATTATGGTTTTTCTTTCACCTCTTGCTCTCGGATTTCATTCGGTATGTCGACACCGTTTTTTTTTCTTCCTAGTATTATTTTGTCCCTTTCCGCACAATCCGCTTCTTCTCCGAACTTTTTTGTTCGCTTTCATCGCTATTACAATGCACATATATATTGTAGTCACACCAAATCTAATATTCAGATTAAATGCAAGTCTTTGTGTGCTGGGTGCTGGGTTTGCTCGTGAATTATGTTACAATACATGGAAAAATCTCAAATCCATATCTGACATTGGTGAATAGCAACAGCAACAGCAACAATAACCAGCCCATCGAAATATCATAGTTATCTATGCAATAATAATATGACAAATAAATATGTTGAGCATATCGTAGCCGCAAACAGGGATGCGTAAACGTTTTGTGACCGGTAATGCAAACTGAATTTTAGCAGAATTTTTTTGTTCGCGCCTTTCTTTTGTGCTATGTTTTGCAATATGATGCACACCGTTAGCGAACACAACACAGTTTGCATTACTAATATGGACACAAAACGTACACGCATCGCTGTTTTCGGCTACGATATGCTCAACATATTTATTTGTCATATTATTATTGCATAGATAACTATGATATTTCGATGGGCTGACAATAACGAAACAAACACAAAATTATAAATTTTGAATTTCTTCATTCACTCAACTCATTTCTTTTGTTACTGTCAATTGTTTGAATGTGTGCAACAGAAACAAATGAGAGGAACGAACTTATGTATCAAATTGTCATGCACAATCGTATTTCATGGCATTAGACGCAACTAATCCGATGGTAAAAATGAATAATCTCTTGATTTAAACCATGCCAATGTGTGTTTCCATTCCAACAACAAACAAAACGAAGGAAAAAAAAATTAAATCATTTTTCATATCCGATGTCCACGTATGAGTTTATTGTACAACGTTCTTCGTTCACCGTTCGCCTTATACATCGTTGCGATCTAATCAGAGCTGATCTTTTTCGAAATTTTTATGTTATGACTTTAAGCCATTCGTTGGATCCTAAGATTCGAATTTAATTGGAATCATCTCCATTCGTTTTAAAATCCTTCGAATTATTTTCATCTCTTTCATTATTATCCATTAATTATGATCTGCTCACACAAATATATTGTGTGTGTATGCGTGTGTCAGTTGTTGCTGTGGTCGTGGCTGGTATTGTTGTTGTCCTCTTTCAAATCACCCCTCTGGAATTGCTTGTTTTGAACGTTGTTCGCATCGATTGCGCCACGCACATAAATCGCATAAAATAGAAAATCCATAATCCTCCCTATTAATTCCATATCTAACTTTAGCTAAGTGATTCACAACGAAATACAATACATATAAATCATATTCGAGTAATACATTCGATCTCAAATGAATTTCATGCGCTTGAATTTTGATACTTGAAAACATTTTTGGAGTTTGTGATTATGCATTATCGTTATTTGAACCGAAAAATGGATCCTCACTTGTAACCTCACTAGGCAACCTCACCATTTCTAAATAAGTAATCAGTTTTATTCGGAATATTTTCTAATTCACCATAAATCTAATTTAAATTCAAATAATGTTGGGAATGCAAAAGTTTACTTAAAACAACTTCGAAAAAATAATTTAATATGCAATGCATTTTACATTTTGTGAGCTACAGATTTTTGGTACAATGTGCAGTGTTGTTGAAATTTCAAATTCGTCGATGGTTTTGGTTCGGCCAATGACCATCATTTAATAAATGGATTTGTATTGATTCTTTGGATCGGCTACGGAGCACATGAACAGTGAACAGTGAACAGATTTATCTAATTATGATTTTAATATTCATAAAATGAAATAATAATTGCGTGAAAAAAATGCGTGCAATAAAATAAAATGCGTAAAATAAATGCGTAAAATAAAATAAAATGCGTAAATGAATTGCTTAAATGAATTGCGTAAATGAATTGCGGAAATGAATTGCGGAAATGAATTGCGTAAATGAATTGCGTAAATGAATTGCGGAAATGAATTGCGGAAATGAATTGCGTAAAATAGTAGTTTTCAATGTGTAATCAGTTATCATCAAAACATTAATGGATATGAATGCGATGAGAATTTACTTCAAAATTCAAGTGAATATTCACTAAATGTGATGCTTCACATTTCACATGAAATAACATACGAGCAATAATAATTAATACCCGTTTAAAGCATCCATCTCGATTCATTAAATGTTATTTAATTCTTTTGGAAAATCTTCGGTTTTTTGACTGATTCAAAATTATATTGTTCGTTCGACAATATAAATATATTCGAAAAATTATTAACATGACACATCCAATTGGATTTCCAGTCATTCCGAATGAAAATCAATAATTCGATGAATTGATTTGGTGTTTAGGTTCATATTCATGATTCATACACGCTGTTGCTGTTGAAAGTCGTAACATAGCACAACATACATAAATTCATTCTAAATCCGTTTTCCAGTCTTTGAAATTTGTGTGGACATAATACTAAATAGATTGGCATTGATCACGTGGAACAAATACAAACTTTAACCGCTCATCTGGATTTTCACTAATTCCATGTACTAGGTACTAGGCTTATGGATATCGGATTTATTTCTATCATTCACCAATCATCGTTATTACAATCAAGTTCATTGTTGGATCATTCTTTCTTTTGCTCTCTTTCATTACATCCTATCACAATTTATGCTATGCATCCCCTGTTTTGGTATATTTTGCATGCTTTGATTGTGCGTGAGCACAATGTTTATATCCATTCCATGTTGAATGTCTGTTTGACTGGGCGCTTAACATGTGACCATGTTATAGAATCCAAAAATCGTTGATTGTACGGCATAAAATATATTGAAATTGCATAATGGCGAGACAGAGAGAAAATATGTAAAAAGAGTCTTTCATTTATTTTTGTTCATTAGTGCGATGCAAATGGATTTTGTAGACGTGTTCATTGCAATATCCCGACTAAATGAAAATCCTATTCCATATTGAACAGAAAAGCCTACAATAGTCGGTCATTGCTATTGCATTCGGCATACAGCGTTCACTATGCAACTTATCAATGTAAGTTTGTTCTTCGATTTGGGTGATCGTTGCCAAATCGCAATAATTTCCAGATTTTGAATGCTGAACTCGATACATGGTCTTTCTACGAGATTCATTAATCATATGGATTCATATGCTGTATACGGTGTTTATTTGAACATAAAATATTTCTCAGAAGGGCTAATTCATTCTATTCGACAAATTCAATGATCAAAAGACAATCATCGATCTCAAATGAATTTCATGCGCTTGAATTTTGATACTTGAAAACATTTTTGGAGTTTGTGATTATGCATATGATTTGCGTAAAATAAATGCGTAAAATAAATGCGTAAAATAAAATAAAATGCGTAATAAACTAATATTTCATTATTTTTCAGTATTTGAAAAATAATTTTATCAAATGGCTAAGTGCTGAACAATGTTAAAGGAAAAATGTATTATTATTCCTTAAAATGAAAATATTTTAATTTCGTTGCTTATGTTCAATGGATGTATACGAGTTTATCTGTCTTTTCAATCCGGTAATCTAGAAAAATATTCACTGAAAACTGAAAACTTAAACTAAACTTGTGAAAAACGATAATAAAAGAGTTGCTCAACTGAAAATATAATAATTTGTAAATAACAATGAAAAAAAAAAAAAACGCAAATGCGATTGATCATGGCAAAGCAAATTATTATGTGTAAATATGCTCGATTCTAATGTCTAATCCTTTCATGAATAAAACGCACATTGGTCTCATTACCCCATCTCGAAATCATCATTACCTATTTATACTCGGTATACAAGAGGAAAATCATACACCTTCTTACTTTTCGCTCTTTGCAAAAACATTTCAAACATTTATGGCATGCCAGGTTTTGGTATTTTTTTTCGAAGAAATGG
>GL501535.1:255265-289330 GCA_000149185.1 Mayetiola destructor | reverse complement strand
TACCGTTTCTATTAATGCCAACATTTATTGTGAACTGAGTGCTATTATTTGGAATCCATTCGCCGTACATCAACAGTAGACACTAGCTAATTGGAGCATTTGTTGTGACATTGATGTAAATGATTCGTGCTATTGAATATTCGGGACTCAGGAAAGAGAACACCAAAATGATTCATTTTGTTTCTATTTGTGCCAGTTTTTACATATTTTATTGCATATTTATCTGCGAATTTTCCATTTCGATCAACATTTCCATTTCGATCAACGAAAAAATTCGAATTCAAATGATACCTGTCGTTTGGAATGGATTTAAGATTTAGACGTGATAGTTTACCTCACACCTGAAGCAAAGAAAAAAACGAGCGAACTAAAAAAAAAGGTAAAAAAAGACAGAATCAAATTCAATGGTTCGATTTCCGTTTTTAAAATTCCAAGTTGTTATTGATATGGATTTGCTATTGTATTTTAAAATAATATCTAACCTTTTATCTATCCACTTTTGGTGTTCTTTTATTCGGATTATATATACATATACATAAAACCATCCAATTCGATTTGGTAACGTATTTATGGGATTATGTTATACATAAACAGATAGATGAGAACAAGCTGTATAATAAACCTTTCGTTACTATGATATAAGCGTATTCCATTCATATGATCCATTTCTCGATATTTTGGATTATGACCCCAGGCATCCGGGTTCCCGATCCCGACCGAATGATGATCGAATGGTAAATCTATTTGATATTTGATCGAATATATAATGAAACCTATTTTCATGGAGATTTCAAATGATCTTCTTCAGCATAGTCCATTTATTTATTTATAAATATTGTAATTTAGTTAATATTTACATACGTTATGAAGTATGCAGATTAAATTGTATGTGGTTTGCCGCTATGAAATACCAATTTTCGAATATGTGATCAAAATATGGACAGTGAACTAGATTGATTTTACTGAGAATTGACAACCAAGAAGGATATGTGCCAACAGCAAGCACGCATTCGTTTTCGCTTTTGCATTCACTTAAATTGGTTTGTCGAATTGAGAATTTCTATCGGGATTTTACACTGGATTAGTGAATCTATCGATGTAAAATCGTTAGTATCGATATATTGAAAGATTGAATATGTACGATTCGGTCATTCTCTGTGTATTTTTCTTCTAAACGGCTTTTTGTTTCCGTTGCGTTGGATGTTGGATGACAAATAGACAGATTTGTTGATTGTAAAGTTGAATCCATTTTCGAAAATCGCATCGTCTCTCATCTGAATACACAGGCACGCACACGAACAGTCATATATTTGTGCAGTGCAAAGGATCCGATGAATACAAAACATCTCCATCTACCATCATTATACAGTAGTGGAAATAAGGCTATCGACACTCACATTTTTCTAGAAAAATCATAAAAAATTAATTTTTCTTGTGCAAAAATTTGAGAAAAAAAAAAATGTGAAGCAAATTCGTTATCATGTATTATTATGAAGAAAAGAAAAAAAAATATTTTTTATTTTTATTTTTTGGAAAAATGTGTGTGTCGGTAACCTTATTTCCACCACTGTACGTGACAATATTTCGACTTCATTAAATTTAAATACGTATGCCGTATGCCTTGATAGAATGGATATGGATGATATTGGAATATGTCGCGTACAATATACCATAACGTTAAGCATATAGCATTAAGCATATAGTATGAGAGTTGAAAGGCTGTGTTCGCTCTATCTCATTCTTTTTTGAGTCTGTTATAATCCTTTGCCCAGGTATTGCTAATACCATAATTGCATAGTATGTGTTAATTCGAAACATCAGTCGTAACGTAATCCTCTATTATTGAAGGTAATAGTGAGACGCTTTTATGTTCTCAATCAGGCGTCGAATCGATTCATGTACAATGTACACTGTACACCTGAACTGGAAACTCTACGCACACAAAAATATAGAAAACTGGATAAACGGACAACCGACTTTGAAAAGCTTTGCAAAAATATCAATTGCAAGCGAACGAATTAAATAATTTCGGAAAATTCATCATTAACTTGATGTTATACGATTCGGTCATATTAATTATTAATTTTGTATGCGAAATGCAAAGATCAGATTATCCCATTCATTACAATGAATCAGTGAGAACATTTAAATCTAAGAAACTGGATATTACTATAAAAACACCACATAGTTCTAGTCGGCAACCAAAATTTGGATTTTTAAACACTTCAGAAATGAATAATCCTTCTTGCATAACACCCATCGACCTATCGCCCTGAAAAATTCGTAATAAAAAAAAAATATATATAAAAGAATTCATAGTGCACAGTTTCCAGTATCCAATCAAACCGGATTATTCTACACGAATTAGTCACGGAAAAAAAATCGTCTAATACATATCAATTCAAACGAAAAAATGCGTCGCGCGTGAATAATACAGAGTAAAACTTCAGCCAAAATAATTGATAACAAAAAAAGATCGAAGCATTATTCACACATTCCCAAATTGTAAGCGATACGAAAAAAGGATGTGTGCATGTGCGTGCCAACGACTGCAAGCAGTTCAATTTTATGTTTTGAAGCTCTTAGTGTATTCAGATCAAACTCATGCTAAATATTTTGCACTGTAAAGTTTAAAGCAGGCCTTTATCCGATACTTCAATAGAACGAGTGAATTCAAGTTCCCATATATAAGTCTCCCGTATTTATGCCCGTACCTACGAGCTCGAACAAATGTGCTCAATTTCACTCTTTAATAATTATTTTTCTAATATTTTCTCTTCATAAAATGTTAAAAGAGCATAAATTGCATTTTTCGAAATAAAAAGTTGAAAATGAGGCTCGAATCTTGAATTAATAATTTTTTCATAAATATTCATCAACTGTCAAATTTTTAGTTACATTTTGGCAAGTTTATTGACAAATGCCAATTAACCGCTCTACTACAAGCCTGTGTAACTAAATTATTTTCAATATTTTTTGCTGTGTACTATACGTATACATTGTACGGATCCTTGAATTTACTCGTACTATTGAGGTATCGGACGAATCTCTGATTTAAAGTGCAGTTCAATCAGTTTGATGATAAAAATGATTCTATCTATGATTTTATCATTCTCAAATCATCAATGCGAACAATAGTTCGGATCGAGCATCAAATGCCCGTATATTTCCGAATGGATTTGCTTGATTGAGAACTGGGGCAAAATGTGTATGTCTGTGTGAACTTTGGCAAATTTTCGTGAACTCAAAAGTAGAGCTCAACGTAAAATACATTTAATGGTCGCGAAACTCATTTGAAATGGTTTCAGTGTTAGACAGATTATCATTTTGCTGCTGTATTTTTATGATATAAAGACGGCAAAAAATTGATGTGAGCTAAAACACTCGTTCCATTAGAGTGATGTACTGTGTACCATTAATATTGAATGGAATTTCGAATGAAATTTATTATTGGTGCTTTGTAATTTTGATGAGACTTATCAAACAAAATAAATTACTAATAATAATGTAATATTCAAAAATCAAAATATAATGACAAAAGGAATCTTTAATTAAATTACTCATTATGTTTAGATGTGGTAGAATACAGAATTGAGCTTATGACTATTCGCAATTTTTGTTGTCATTAATTTTCAACAATTAAAAAAAAAATTGTGTTCATTGTTTTTTCTTTTCGCTTGCTTCTCATCGACCCTGGTTATTTGATTCTACATTCTGTATTCCCTATTTAGTCGTTACTCATTTTATTAGAACAAACTATTTATTTGACAATAATAATAATAAGACAGATGGTTTTCACAGTTTCACAACGAGCTGATAACAAGGCGGAATTCGATCGTATCGAATTCAAATATATGCACCACAGGTAGTACCAAATTTAAGAGTGTTATCAAAAACTCGTCGCTTCCGATCGATCCGAATTAAAAATATAATTTTTTTTGAGAATTTTAAGAAATTTTGAAAAAATTACAAAGATCTATTAAAACCTGGGAAATCCTTAAAATTTTACTAAAACCTGGATTTTGGCATATTAGAGCACAGCTGGTGGCTTCCAAATCAGGAACAATCATTGGAAAAACTCATAATTTTCATTTATCTTGATAAAAAAAAACCCACTAAAATCTGATTTTGGCTCCGTGGAGCACAGCTGGTGGCTTCTTAATTAGGAAGTATCTAAAAAAAGCCTCATACTTTTCACTTAGTCTGATAGAATCTCAAAAAATCTTGATTAAAATCCATGTAATCTCTGAAGTTCAATAAAACCCGTCTTTCGATGCCGTGGAGCACAGCTGGTAGCTTCCAAATTAGGGAGCATCATAGGAAAACCTCATGGTTTTCATTTGGCTTGATAAAATCCCAAGAGCTCCTGATGAAATTGCATGAAATCTCAAAAAAGTCCACAAAAAATCCACTAAAACCTGAATTTGTGCTCCTTGGACTATAGGTCACGACTTCCCAATATTACCTGACCCTAAGTTCACCCAAAACCTACCTAAATCCAAATTTTCAGATTGATCGCAATACTGGAAGTTGATTAAAAAGTGGGTGGAAGAAGAAAAATAAACCAAATATAGTAATACACCTGTGGTGCATAAAAAGTATAATAAATACTCAAATTTTGAATTTTCGACCAATAATGCATTGTTTGTTTCGAATTGTATGGAGAAAAAACATAAGCGCACACACAAATACATACGTTCGAGTCGCACCGTCACCGTATGCAGATTTAAATTTAATATGATTTGATATGGTAGCAAATCTTTTGATTTAATTCAGAAGTTGGATTAGGAATAAGCTGGGAAAAAGAATCGATTGGATTTGGTTTTGGTGTACACTGTACACCATTACAAGGATAGACGGATAAATAATCCATTCATAGGGATGATAAAACCAACAAACTCTGATTTCAATGGCATAATATTCCGTCCAACTTCTTTTGTACTCTACTCTATTGACTTTCCATTCATCCGAAAAATGCGACTTCATGAAACTGAATTTTCCGATCTGGACAACGTCATACAAATGTTGGACAACTGTGTTAGCTTATTTTCATTCAAATGTGAAAATTTAACGGAAAATCATGCCGATCATTATGGATTAGGATTAAGGTTTTTTTGAAACAAAATTATTCCTGTCAGTGCCCCCCCAATTTTGTCAAACATTTGAATGTTCAATAACATTTTATACTGCAAATTCATTTAATTTAGCTTTTGCACAAAAATTGAGCGTGAATTGAATGCTTTGTTCAAAAACAAATAAAATCGAGCAATAATTCATTGCCATTGGATGGCACATTCATATCTATCGGAAATCTCAATCCATGAACGGTGTTCGTTGACACAAAGGGAAAAATGATGTGTGGGTTTGAGTATGTGATTCTAAATAGGAAAATCTGTATAAATCTTTTAAACTTAATATTCCTTTAGAATTAGATTGGTTCGGGCAAAATCCAAATGTGTTGCAGAGAATTTTTCAAGTTCGAATATGAATGGTGAATGGAATATGTGAATGGTGAATTGTGAATGAAGAACGGATGTAATCCAATGGTTAAAAACCAATGTTATGGGCAAAAGAAAGCGATTGTAGATCCATTCTAATGGATGTGCACTGTGTGTACTGTTTTGTTATATGTTTTATGTGGCCGAAACCATTTTTCAATACATTTTCAAAACTCAATGTCTTGAATGTTGGATCTTGGATTTTGTGAAATGGAAAATGAGAAATAGAAATGCACGCATGATAAAGGAATTATTATGAATAGTTTATAAATATACAGGGTGCAGTGAAATTAGCTCCTTCATAACTTTAACCATTTTATTCGGAATGTCTTGTCATATAGTGCAAACATCAGCTCAATAGAATTTTTATGGAGTATTGGTTCAAAATAATTTGTTATACAAAAATGCCTAAAATTATTTTGTTTATGAATTGCCGAAAATCAATGTGCCCAATATGGCCCATTTTACACCTCGGGCTCAATTTCGATTTTCCTAATTTGATTTACCTGCACCATTTCCTGGATTAAATTCGAAAATAGTGAACATGGAAGAAACTTTTTATCGAGCATAAAATTGCTCATTTGATATATCTGTACGAGAAATTTGAAAAAATATTCTCTATTCTTTGAAAAGAAATCAAGGAGCAAATTTTGGCACACCCTGTATATGAGTATTGTATAATGTAATGTTGGCTATTAGCACAAACATGCTCATTCTTCACGATAGTTTTCATTCTTAACGATTTCAATGTGTTGGTGAAAGATTCCCAACGAATTGAATTCGACTGTGGGTTCTCAAAGTATGAAACCGATTTTGTATTTATACTTAATTCTTTGGGATTTGGGTTTACTTCTGTCCGTTGTCGTCTTAGACATACATTCACTCATACACCGAAAAACATCAATCTTTCTATTTTAACTCGATTGAAAAAGTAAAAAAGAAAAAAAAGAAAAAGAAAATGAAAACAAACGAAAAATTAAAGCTTGGAAAATATGTTGAGATTTTGGTGTTTGGTACATGGTATAGATAGTAGTGTGCAACTTATGCACAAAATTCGATCATTTACATTATCTGCATATCATAAAATGAATGATTCTGGATTTTGATATCCTTTTTTTTGTTTAATCTCTCTGTTTTTGCCCATTTTGAGATCCATCTTTACGAAAATCCTTTCGGACATCTTACGAAAAATTAATATACAATAGATTAATGCTAAATTATGGAGAATGGATAGTATGTTTAATGTATAATGAATTGTTTGAATGTGGTCGCAAGTCACAAGTCCAACTACTGTTTTAAATCTGTTCGGCTTACGCAGAGCACCAATCAATTTACAATTGTGGATGCTTTTAAATTGGTGTTAGCATTTGCATTAGCCAGTGGCCACTAGCCACATACAGCTTGTATACAAGAATTCCTTGAGTGGCCAAAGAAAAACAATTGGTTTTCAAGCCGGTCAGTTTCCAGGGTAAAAGATTAAGAAACTTTATATAGAGTTGAGTATTCAGTTTTCATCAGCAGTTAGAGAGAAATAAATTTAAAATTTAAATATCAACTAAAACAACAAACGATGTTTCCTAAGACTTGTGAAATCGACATTTTTCGTATTCTTGGAATTTAGCAAGTTTCCCTGTACCGATCCGTAATTAATTGAATATTTCTGTATTCGAAATTCAGTAACGTGAATTTAAGCCTCTGTTCGAATACCTTTTAAACAGATTACAGCGATTCTTCATCCTTAAATTCACTTTTCCACATTCTTCCAATCCCCATTTTCTTTTAAGCTAATGAAAAGTATTCAAATAGTTTAAAAGGCGTTTGCAGCTCACAGCTAAAGTTTTCCAACAACTTGAATTCAATCCATGAACGAAGTTCGATCTTTGCCGTTATCATTATCCCAGCTTATTGCTTCACAAGGAAACAGAAGAGAGAGAGAGAAAAAAAATAAACAACAAAGAAAAAAATTTATATTCTGTCTAGAATACGGCACACATTCCATTTCAACGCGATTATTCGATTATTTCAGCTCAAAATGAGACGTTGTTAATTTTAATGTGATTAAAGTATGTGCGGGCGTGACGAAATGTGCAAAGAGAAAAAAAACAATGACAAACAATAATGAAAATATGAAACTTGAGTAGATCTAAGTCGAATATCGATCGATTCAGCTGTGGCAAAACTTCAATGGCAATGTGTCAATGAAAATCACATCAACTATTTTCTGAAATCGACTAATAATTTTCCGATATTTATTTTTTCTTTTGATTTACTTCTGGATCAAAGAAAACATACAAAGCTAATAGATGTTTGGTGTAAAAGTAGCCATAACGTGAAACAACAAAATTTGCTTCAATCCGTAGCTTACACTTTAAGTTAATAATTTGTTTTGTTTTTATTTTTGTTGTTGCTTGGCTCGAGCGCTAATATGATACAATATTTTGCCGTCGTCGGTCAAGCACGGTAAAGATGACAATTTCCAAGTCTTTACCATCATGGTAATACCATGATTATTATGAAAATCGAGCCAAATATCAGAGAACGAACTGCTGGACACAGGACCAGTGACTATAAAAATAGCGCTTAAGTACACAGTACACGTATATTTAGTATTCGTATTCAAATCAGAATATTTTTATCAGATACATCGTCCCAGCGACCGCGTTAGTTTGCGTAACCGTATGAAAATGACAGAATAAATAGTTTGATATTTGTTGTAATCGTTCCAAATATAAATTCGTTGATCTGTCTCTGGAATATTTTTTAGCGAAAGTGATATTATCGAAATTGATTTCGAGTTCGTTTCTTGAAAATTTAGAATACATTTGCTGTATACGACAAATTCAATTATTGTCAACGGATAAATTTCATTATTGTTATAACTGTTCTTTCAATTAATTTTTCTCTTCTTCTTTCGCAATATTTTACCAACGAGACAATACATACATATGTTCATATGAAGAGGAGAAGAAACAAATTTGATCACACTGTTCACTTTATACTATTCTTTGAGCATTTACGTTTCGGCTTTTCATCGTTGTCATCCAATCATTTCAATATGGCTATAATAATCACTGCAAACACGATTCGACATAACCTTCACATTTATATTGTTTTTCTTGAAATGTCAATATGGAAATTAATAAAATGACTGTGTTTTATGTTAGTGCAGCGCTAACGCCCAATTCTGTGTCCCTCACAGGTACAACGTAGCCATTCTCCTGAGCTTATACTCAACTTGACAGGTATTTTCAAACACTCTGCACTGGACATACAAATGATCCCAATTAAAATATGAAATTCCATACTTGTCTACTTTACCTCATTTCGATTAATATGATATTTTATTTATTAGATAATATTCCATCTGTAGGTGCATTACGGAATTTTTTCCCCCTATACATTACCGAAGCCACTAATGACATTAATACCAATTGCCGTTGTATTTTTTGTTCGTTTTGTCATTCCTTTAAGCAGCGGGTATTTCATTCAGAAAAAAAAAGAAGAATAAAAAATCGAAACAATTTTCTTCATTTCCGGTTTCTATGGCATGTATCCATGTGTAGTTATGTAGTTGAATGGAAATGATCCAAATATGCCTGACATATCATGAAAATTTTATTATCAAATTCTATTGTCAAATTCAATTTGTTCCTTTTCGATCAAATCCAATAAATAATTGAAAACTATTACATTCGAAACTCTAAAGTTTTCAAATTAAAATACACAATAAACCAAAAATGTAATTAAAACTCGCATTTAGAATTTTTAACGCTTCAATATTTATTGACAATATTCAAAAACATTTGAAATGATTCGCAATGATGTAATCTTCTATTTTCTGTGAATATTCTGAATGATGGATGTAATTGCATAATTCATTTATTTCGCTATGCTGCGCATCATTTCAAATTATTAAATATTCTTATTATTTATGTTTATAATGTTATTTGATTTATCAGTATCGACAAAATTTGTTTAAGGAATGTAAATACAGCTTTGTTTTGTTTATTCATTGTGTGAACGGGCATTTATTGTGTAAATTGAATATTGCCAAAAAAAAAAGATGCTGGACGACGATGAAACCATCATGAAAGAATTTGTTACTAACAGTGAACGAAAAATTCAGCTTTTTCAATCAATTTTCGATTTTTCGATGAATCATTTTCCATATACATTTCTGAATTTCAAATAACGTTTTTTTTTGCTTAATAAGCGACAAATTAATCGAAGTAAATCAATTTTACATTAAATAGAATTGATTTTTGGATCTCGCTCCCCAATGCTAAAAACAAAGACCTTTTTTGTCGATTTTCGAAATCATTTGAAAGATAATTATTCTCAAATCAAACACCAAAAATTATTTTATTGACATTCCAGAAGAATTGAAGTGAAAAGTTTAACTAATACAAAAAAAAAAAAAAAAAATGCATTGTTTAATGAATATTTAATGCTACATTGGAAATAATGGGATGACACCTGAAAAATCTCTTTATCAAAATTGGTTTCTCTGTGAAAAATCTCCATGCATTTATTATTTGAAAATGAAACCGAATTATAATTCTAATTGAATATTTTATTGCTTGATGTGAAACACTACTTCCGACTTAAGCTTGTCAGTGTATTTGAAAAATAAATTTTGCATAATATCAACATCAAGCATCAATGTAATGGGCATTCAGCGATGAACAACAGCCAAACATGTATTGAATACAAAATAAGTACGAATACACACAGATACAAAAAAAAAGAAGTCCAAAATCCGATATAGAATATTGTAATAATAATAATGTGCTTTTAATTTAGGCACACTAGATTAAAATTATCAGTGCGGTAACAACAATAATATTAATTTTTGATTAATTTTCACAAATGTTTTTTCTGTTCTTTTTTTTCCCCTATTTTTTGCCAGTTAAATCGCTTCCATTGCACTGTGTAGTCGAATCCATAAATTCATTACAAGCATCGTTATGTATGGAGAATCGTAGTCCATGGAAGCGTCGACCAAATATTGAAACCGATAGCTATGTCATTGTTCCAGCCGTAACACCATTTTCGGATATATTGAATACGGCTTTACAGCGTTTGGGGTATTCATCAGACATCGCAGCAACAGCACGTGGTTCGATTATTATCAAAAATTGGAAACCATTGCCAATGGAGAAAATATCTGATAATCCTTTAGTTTCTGTGGGCGATATTCTTGGTGAATTGACATCGGTTGTTACATTACGCATTGTGATTCTCCGTACCAAACCGTCACCATTTACCGAGATTAAAGAAAAATTGCTGAAGCTATTAATATTACAGTCACATGCTGTACTTCGTTCGGCTGGATGTCCATTGGATGAGGTAAATTTTTAACATGACGTAAACCAACATTTCAACGCAAAATTGAATGAATAAAATTTGAATTTGTTTATTGAAAATCCAATTTGTCAGATAACTTTGTCGCAGATTTGCCGATCGAATTGTCAAGGACCATTCCCGTATGTAAATGAAATAACCGAAGAAACATGTCGTTCATTCGATCAATGGTGGAACAATCAATTAACACCTCAAACAAGCGCTGCTGCACAAAAATTACTTCCATTCATGAATACACAAAAAGCAAGTGATTTGCAGGCGGTGGCCGATTTTCAAATGTTAAGCAATCGAAATTTACATACGAGCCGTGAATCGTTAATTGAAAATCATAAATCAACTCTCCATCAACCACAAAATCATCATAATAATTTTATTGTTCATCCGGCCTTGCAATCGGTCCATTCACAATATTCAAATCAAAAGACACGTATGCGAACCAGTTTTGATCCCGAAATGGAACTTCCGAAGCTTCAACGATGGTTTCAAGAGAATCCGCACCCGTCACGACAACAGATCCAATCGTATGTTCTTCAATTGAACTCATTGGACTCTAGACGGGGACGAAAACCATTGGATGTTAATAATGTTGTTTATTGGTTCAAAAATGCACGCGCTGCACAAAAACGAGCCGAACTTCGTGGTCAAGGAGTTGGAAATGGTTTCGTCGGACCTAACCAGACTGGTAAGTTCTTTTGCACACATTTTAAAATTTTACTTTTTTAACAATCCAAAATGGCTAGAGCCGCAGAAGACATATGAATCGAATCCGAATGAGCCAATGCTAATTTTTGTTGTTGTTATTTTATTTGAAAAATTGTAGACGTGATGAATGTACATAATCG
Organism: Mayetiola destructor; assembly: GCA_000149185.1. Classification (NCBI taxonomy): domain Eukaryota; kingdom Metazoa; phylum Arthropoda; class Insecta; order Diptera; family Cecidomyiidae; genus Mayetiola; species Mayetiola destructor. The sequence continues at coordinate 277,626 of GL501535.1, read as the reverse complement.
TGAATATTTAAAAAGTCCACAAAGCATAAAATCAGATGATTTGGATAATATGTCACAGCATTCAGATGATATTGACGATGATCTTGAACGTGCTTCATCACCACAATTACCATTATCATTGACTACTCATGAGCGGCGTCGATCGACATCTTCAATTGAAGAAAATCAAATCAAAACCGAATCGGATTTTCCCCCTTTGCAAAATAACAATAATTTGCGAAATGTTATCAATAACAATAATAACAATGGTCATAACAATGATGGTCGATCATCAAATGATGCAAATTTATCAGAAAATCGTTTAGACGATTCGAATGTCGACAATGCGTCTGTAAAATCACCGAGACGTAGCTCCATTAAAGGTTCACCACAATCCGAAGATGATTTGGATATGGAAGAATCGGATGCAAATCCAATGGAAGAATATCGACGTTCACCATCACCATCGTTTCCAATTCTACCAAATTCAATGTTCTCCCATTCAATTATGTATATGAGCCATTATATACCACAAATGGGACAAGGTGCAGTTCCAGGCGCTTTATTGCCAAACACCAGCCCAAATGCTTTGGGATCGAGTGGTGTATGTGGATTGAATTTAAGCAACGATGAAAGACGCAAACGAAATCGAACATTTATTGATCCAGTGACCGAGGTACCAAAATTGGAACAATGGTTTGCTATGAACACACATCCATCGCACAATCTTATCTTGAAGTACACGGAAGACTTGAATCGTATGCCATACAGGTAAATACTACAAATAACGGAATAGTTATCAATTTTAAAACACATTTTAGTGCAAATTTCGTGATATTAAAAGTGTTATTTTGTTTTGTTTTTTGTTTTTCTCTTTTTTCATTTTGATAGGCAAAAGTTCCCTCGGCTTGAAAGCAAAAATGTGCAGTTCTGGTTCAAAAATCGTCGAGCGAAATGTAAACGATTGAAAATGTCATTGTATGATTCAGCACATATGTCGGATCTAGGACCATTTACACACAGTTTGAAACGCGATTAAAATACTCGACGATATCGTTCACAAGGAAGAAACAGTGACAGATTAGCATGACATTTAAAAGCGTACGTAAATATGTAAAGCGATTAAATCATTCGGAAATGGAAATTATTATTATTATTGTGACACAATATACATTATACTTTTAAAAGAAAATTTACTACATTGAATGCTTATAAGAAATGTTCATCTTCAAAAGATAATTATTATCAATAATAAAATACATAATAATGATAATAACATCAACAGTTATACATAATAAGAAGAATAAAATTCCTCGTCTACCGCATCGTTTCTCAACGTTCTCTATACCTCAGCAACTTACACAAAGAAAACGTAATGCTCAATCGCTGTTAACTGATAACGGTGAATGCGATATCGGTAGAGCACGAATGGGAAATGATGTAGAACTAGTTTTACCATTGTTGAGTGTTATTGCGCCTCAAACGATTTCATATTTCAGTTGTTTGCGGTGTTTTTGGTCAACAATCAATCGATTCGTAGGCTGTTATTTAATTTTAATGCCAGGACTCACATTTCCCATTTAATTGCAGTAGAATTTAAAATGATTGAATTAAACGTGAATAAATGAGTTGAAAAATGAATATGGATTACAAATAACCAGTTCATAAGGTAACTTGTGTTCAGAATAAAAATGAGAACCAAATGTAGTCAAGGATTGAGCAAGAACGGAACGAGAACGGTCATTCGATCACAACGAATTATTCAATTTAAAGGAGAAAACACCAAATGTTTTCGATCAAATTTTCAAATTATTATTCATAAAAATGCTTCCAAGAAATGTCTCTGTCCAATGTCCACCGTTTGTCCACACGTGGAATATTAATTCTAATAGAAGAATTGTTTTATTTTTCTTTGATATGGAATAATTGATTTTTTTTTTTCGTTAAAACTTTGTTTTGTTTTAAATTGGAATACATTTGGTGATCATAATTAACGTACGAACGCGATATTAAGAACTCCGGTCTCGTCTTAAGATTCCCTTCTCTTAAGATAGGTTTGTAATGGGATATGTTGATTTGTAGGACAAATCATCTAATTATTATTATTATATCATAGGCTAGACCACTTAGACTTAACGTAAATCATATCATTTAATGAAATCGAAACGAATGAAAAATGAAATGAATGAAAAAAAATATGGTAGAATTCGATTCGATTTTTAATGGAACTTATCAGCATTCAATTTGCTTATCATCATCGGGCATATAAATGAATGCAGCGATTGTCGTTTATTATAAGTATTAATAATTGTAAATGTTTTTCTCTCAATTTTCTCTCATATACTAAATAGCATTAAATTAAAAATGAAGAGATTCGAAATTCGAATGTTTAGCCAAAATATGACCCGCAAAGCTCAATATATGGAGAACAAGAGAACGGAAAATTATTCAAATTGAAGTCACTAGACTTTTGAGTGAACTACACAATTTTTATTGATTTTCAAATGAAAAAAAAAATATTTAAATAATTCAAAACACAGATAACATATTCAAAAAAAAGTTCATCGCATCACTTCATTTTACCATCTGGGGTGGGAAATTCTTCACTTGATCATGTTTTATCAGAAAAAAATAATAAAGATCCATGTTGATAGGTATATTGCGCAATCAGAAACGTGAAAGTATTAATAATTATGGATTAAGTAAAAACGAAGAAAATAACTTCAAAACAAATAATGCAAAATTATTGATAATTAAATTCAAAACTTCAATAAAAAAAAAAATTCAGTTGGAATGAAAGAAATAAATCTTATGTTTTATTATTATTCTATTGTTCCTATTATTTTTTTTATGCTGATTTTTTAGGTTCAGCTGATTTTTTAGGTTTCCGATGATTATTATTATTATTTGATTAGTTACTATTATTATTATTATTATTCAATGAATCATGAATAAAATAAAATCGATTTCATATTTTATTTCATAATTACAATGAAAAGCGTTTGAATAGCTCAGAATGAAAATTCCCCTTTTCAAGATAAGGAATCGAGAGTTGATCATTAACTGAGTGCACCAATTCCTAACTTTTGACATTCAATCATGAATTAGTCGAAACAATTCATTTATTAAAACAAGACGAAATTCGGTCGAACCAATTCCACTTATACTCACCAAAGATCGTATGAAACTTTGATTGTACCCTCCATTGAGTTTTTAGACGATGGATCTGTTACAAAAATTCGAGTAAAAATCAGAATAAATAAATTGACCCTTCGATGTTAAAAGTGTTCTACCGGTACGAAAAACTAATAGATTTCGAATCTTTGTTTATTGTGAGAAAAATAAGGCCTCAGGCCAGGTTCCAAATCATCATCAAAAACTCAAAGGATTGAAGTAAAAGTATGAAGAAATTCAAATTTTATGTTGTTCAAACTTTTTTCGAGAGGTTTTCGTGTTCTAAATTATGAAGTATTTAAAATTGAAATTATTGGTTATGCCTGGTGTGGTGCTCCTTACACTTTTCAATAAATAGCTGATTATAATTTAATGATTGAATGCTTGAATGGAAATCTATATCGCCTTAAATTGAACGAATTTGACATCTTAAGTAAATTTCTCTTACCTTTTTCCTCCAAGAACTCGAATCCGAATGAAGCTCATGGCAGCTGAATGAAATTTATGGTACGAGTACGGAGTACGGAGGAACATTAAAGCTTCAAGGATCTTTCTGCATCTCGAATTCGATGACACTTTAAAATCGATGCGACATAGATTTTCTCCGATTTTCATGTGCATCATTTTCGTTTTAAAGCTTTTCATCTCTCATACCGTTCGAACGACATCCAAGGATTTTCTACTTCTCCTTCTCCATTTGACGTGTCAACATTTCGGCGCAACGATTTTCCTTTCCTGTTTTTCTGGGCACCACAGGTGCTTTACTATACTTCGTATCTTCTTTCCTTTTTTTTTGTTCTCCTTTCACTATCAAATATTACAAAAATTTCTTTAATTGTTGTCCAATCGATTTGAAATTTGTGATTCTACATTTTCAAAATTTCCCGAAAGTTTTCAGGATTTTTATTTTTTAATTTAGATCGATTGGGCAACGCACTTTCGAGTTGGTTATGAACTGTGGTGGATATTGCTGATTTCAGTACTATCGATTTCTACCTTGTTTTTCTTTCATTGCGTTCTTTGCCATTTGATTCGGTGGCTTCTTCTCTCTCCTCTCTCTCTCTCTCTCTCTCTTGTTCTTGATTTTTTTGCCCTTATGCGGTAGAAAAATATTATTCATGTCTTTATTTCCATTTTATAGTAAAAGCTTTTCTGCACGAATTATTTCTTGATGGAATCCATTTCGTTTCATTTATTTAATCCTCTGTATGTATATGCGATTTGGTTTCAGTGTCTTTTCCATATTTCTCATTCGGATCCTGTTCGTCGTCATTATTTGTACCGAAAATAGCGATTGAACTTCAAGTAATGCAGGGTAATAATGGTTGCTAATGTTCGTCGCTGTATGCTATCAAAATGCAGTTGGACTCCGTGAATTTTCTTTCTTTTTAACATTTAAATGAAAAGCCATCCATGAGTTGAACCCCGATTATCGGTTAGATTTTTCCGTTGACTGCAGAAATGAGCAATGAACAACAAAAGGAAACCTTGCAGACCAAATATCATTTCATTAAAATAGTAAAAAAGGAAATCTACTTGACATGGTATGACTACTATAAATTGCCTGATTGAATGAATGATTGAAGTACTTGGTAACAAATGTAAATTTTGTTATTTTTAAACTCGATAAAATCAACTTTTGCATTTTGCCAACAAGTTAATCCTCAAAGCACGAAGGTCCCTTAATCAATTCCATCGAATATTGAATGTCGAAGATCTTAAGATGTAATTTCCCTTCTCTAAATTTATTTATTATCTGAAATATATTAAAGCTGGAACACTGTGTGCAACATTTTGTTTCGCTGTTAATGGTTCATAATCTTCATCTATTGAATTTCATAACAATAATGGCTATGTTCACCCGATTGACTAATGTTTTTGAAATTTTTTTACTCAAAAATCATATCTAACATTAATTCAGCTTATATTTTATAATGCAAGCGGCTTAAATTATTTCAGTTCATCAACAGTTATTTGACATCGACATTTCAGAAAATCTCATGCTATCTATTCATCAATCGAAATGAAGCAACTTGTTCACTGTTCACTGTTCACTGTTTACTCTCTAAATCGAATCAATTTGTTCAGAATTCAAACATTTGAAATATCCAGAGCACATCACCGTTGGTAGACGGCCCAAGTCTTGGGATGCCTTTCAATAATAACATGCTACAAACAATAAATAAAAGCAAATAATGAATGAATTCGACATCGTCATGAATTGTGTATTATGTATGCAATTAATTCGTCCCCTGAAATCGACCAATCTGAAATAGCTCAATTTGATCGTCTTGTTACATGGTAACGTTTATGGTGTCTGGTCACTTAAGACGATTCGATAAAAATATACAGAATCGATGCTTATTGCCCACTGCCAACTTATAAGCTCCCTTCATTACAGATAAATTTCAGTGTTTCGCAAACATCTGACGCTAACCAAATCTATTTTGGTGCTGAAATTCGCTATTTTGATCACCAAAAATAGAAGAAATCTGCCAAACTAAGTGAGGATTTTGGTCAATTTCATAATAATGTGATTAAAATGAATTGAGCACTTGTGGTGCCGATTATTTTGGCCACTATTTCTTGATTAGCGTCCTATCAATTTCAGTTTGTTGTATGTTTGTAATTATCGTTAAATTAATCCTCTGAATTACCAAACGAAAGGTTCGATGCCTTCATTCCTGAATTCTAAGCCACCATAAATTATTAAGATGATTATGATGAAGATGATGATGAGAAATTTACTACGAAATATAAAAAGAACCGTGAACGATACGCAATGTTGTCCTATTCATGAATCGTGATTCGCACGTGGCTTTCATATTGATCCATGAATAATTTCGGTGAAATGCAGAGTCCATGTATTATAAAAATCAAGCACCATAAATTTAACGAAATAGAAATATTGAGAATTATGTGAGCATGGTGGACCATTATAGCTATTGTTTTATTGAAAAGTGAATTTTTAAATTTCTTTCTTTCTTCATTAGCGTTGGATTTTGCTTTATCTTGACATTTTAATAGAATATGCGTTTTTATTGTGAATCTACCACTTGTGAATCTACCACTTCTTTTTTGGAAATGAAATTCGCATCCACATTAAAAACTTGTAATTTAATTCACCAACCAAATGTATCGATATGCATGAGGTTATCGGATGTAAATCCTGAGGCTCAGAAGTTTCACATATGACAATACAGATAGAATGGAATGAGTTTTAGCTAAATGCGTAGCAGTAATAATAATAATAATAAAAAATATTAATGAAATCGGTATATGGAAATCGGAGAATGAGAATTATTCTCAAAACGATTCTAGTTGATTTTGATTTTCGAATAGACTAATTTACACAGTGTTCAGCGTTCATATTTCATGTGTACGTAGTATCTTATCACCCCCAGCATATATGCCATGCATATATATTATACATTGTATATTGTACATTGATTTCCAGTTTTTTTTTCTTCAGTGTTTCCGTTCATTTTCATTTGCATTTGCATCGTTCGATTTATGATGACGATGAGGCTTAGTGTTCAGTGTACAGTTTTATTCCAGCATACGCGATTCCATATTACTTGTTTGAACGCATGATGGGCGCCAAAATTCTCGTATCCGTGTGATTTGCTGCCTTATTAAAAGTCTGGAAAAAGCATTTAAAATGCTATGTATCATATTTGTGAATTAAGAATGAAAATAAGAAGAAACTACGATGCTTATTTTTCATTGCTCATTGCTCATTGCTCGCTGCTCATATCACATATACTAAGCAAGCAAAATGTTTTTGAAAATTCGAATTTTCAAAATGCGTATAGGTTCGTATGGATCCAGCGAATGGCATCTTTGTTAAGGTCTTCATTTATTGTATTTATAAAAACGAAAATGGCAATAAGATCGAGAATAGGAGGGCGAATGTTAAAAGAAACGAAACTTATAGATCAAATGAAGGAAAATGGAGAAATCTTCGACTGTGAGGCCGATATGGATGTATGACGATGTATAATTTCATGCTCAGCAGTGTTCTCAATTTTAATTCATATAAATATTGCAATATAAATCTATTCTGAATTATTATCTTAATAATGAAATACCAGAACATATCGTATATTGTCGTTCATCGTACATTATATCTGTTTGTATCATCTGTAAATTATTATTTTGATTTTTCTTATTTTTCCCACTTTGGTGCGTTGTTTTTCTATATATTAGTATGGTGGTTGGGTTGACAGCCGTTCTCTTCAGTATTTACGAACACTTATTATTATTATTATTACCATTATTATCATTATATATTATACGTAATATACAGCGAATGAATAGATCTGCCACCAAATTATGGTCACATATGATTGCAGCACTTCTGTATGGAATTTCCAAAACGAATGAGGGGTAAATATTTTTTTTCTCTCCTTCCTGTTTTCACTGCAGATAATAATAATTAACTAATGACATATTATGGTTTTATTCGAATGATCCGTGTCATTGATATTATTTCATTCATTAATTGTATTGACTTCAGGTGTTCCATTTAGTGAACCGAAATGTCTATTTAATTAGCGAAAATTTGCTTTTATCGTGAATATTTATGATATTTTTGTAAACCAATAGTTTTTCTTTTTATCCTTTTGAATACAAATAATACAATTCATTCAGTGCATCTACACCAATGATTCACTGTTTACCTGTTACATATCAATTTGCTTGAAATTTTGGCCCAAATAGGCGTTTTGTCTCTAATTCCATAGGGAACAATCTCAAAGATGATAACGGATAGTTTATTTGCAATCAAGTTCAATCAAAATGTGTCCTAATTATGGAATCTTAAAGGTCTTATACATACATATATGGGCAGAATGGTGAGTTCCACCAGATTGTTGTTTATTTAACAGTATTTTGAGTTAAATGGTCCAATCCAACATGTGCTTACAACCATTATATTCACGTTTCACATTTTCCCCTATTTATCTCAATACATATCTCGATGACTTCATTACAATCGGCCCAAATTTCATTCTTAAACTTGTTTTCATCGTTAAACATCCGGTGTGCTCTGCACGAGCTAAGACCATGCATACAATATACGAATTTAGAATTTCGTGGCTAATATTAGTACTCCTTTAGCCTTTGGAGCGCAGCTCTGTTGTTTGTATGGTGAAAACAATGAACGATAATCGGAACAATATCCACAAAACTGTGTCATGCATCACTTTTATATGTTACCAAATATTTTGCTAGATATTTTTTCTCCTTCATGGTTTTCCAAGTTTTGCACCGCACTGATTCGGTCATTTCATAATGAATATTTTAAAAATAATAACAGCAAAACAATTTCTAATAATATTTATTAGAATGTTTAAATCTTTTTGCTCCATACAACTGCTCGGTATATACTTCATATGTTGTTCTATTATTTTGAAGACGACGACGATGACTGCATGGCATACAATGTGTCATGGACTTAACGAGAAGGCAAAAATTTTAATGAAAACAAACGTAAATCGATGCAGAGTTAAGATTGGTTATTGTATTCAATGGATGCATATTGAATACAATACAAAATTAACTGGATCGCTGTTTAAAAGAGTAAAAAATGATCAAATTCGAGCGAAAAACTTTCGTTAAAATGAATTATTGCCAATGCCGGATTAAAGTTGAATTTTATGTTTCAAGCAAGGGGCTTGACGCTATTCGCTCGTTGGGATAATAAAGCATATATTGAAGACCCTTTCTCACCATTCAAATCCCAGCAATGCTAATGTATTCTTTGGAAGTGAACGAAACTGATAATGCAAATAGCATTCATCTTCTTTCTTATTGTCTTTGGTTGCATGATGCACGCGCATGGAACTTTTTTTTCCATCATGAATATTTCTTACATCCAAGTTAGCTACACTTATTGATAATAACTCATTAAAATCATTGTACTTGGCGAATATTAAATCCGACTCCTTAGTTCTTTTTATAATGGAAACTTTATCAGTTGAAGGCGAACAAACTGCGTTCGAAAAAGAGAATCTTGCATTAAGTTGATAATAGGAAGGACATTTGGTGTGCGAGATTTTAAAGGCAATCGAAACATCAATAAATTATACTTAAATTCATTTACAATTTTCATTTTTAGGTTAATCAACCAAATGATGAACGAATATATCTTATTGGTATAGTTTAAATTACTTATCGCGAATACACACCCACGATACCAAATTCAAAAACTGATTATTAATTCTTCGAATAATTTGAACAGAGCCATCTCTATAACCAGCTATAAAATATGAACTTAATGTTTACATTGATCGGAGACACCTAGACAGCTCGAGTACATATACAAAAAAAAAAATTTAATGTTGGAGTAAAAATGATTTAAATAATTCCAAAGATTTCTTACCAAATTGTTGCTTCAGCCACAGCCAACACCATAATCATGGAAATACGAAAAACGAAAAATAAATTCATCAGGCTCTATCGATAAGATAGAGAGATGTCACTGACATGGCAGCATGAAAAAAATCGTTTGATATTTCATGGCGAATACTTCACCTGTTCTGAAGTCTGAAGTGTTTCTATTCGAGAGACGATGAAATCATGTAATCATTTACTATGCAAGTTTTAAAATTTGAAATACTTAACTCATCTCATATTTTCGAACAAGTATTAGAAGGATCGTAAAATTTGTCGACGCACATAATGATATCATAAGAATTTTCCATTGGAACTGAAATAATATTTTATATGCGGACAAATGCGAATGAATAAAAATAATACATATATCATTTTATTAAACAAAAGATTATGTTGGTTTCAAATGACTTCAAATGATGGGCGCATACGGCCCAAAATGCCTTCCTTCAGTCCGTAGATCCGCGAAATATTACGAATAAAGCATTTTCGCCACACAGCCGAACAATTTCCCGAAAACTAAGTATACCTGATAACATTTGCGACAAGTGGCATTGGCAAACATTTAATCGGTGAACAAAAATCGTTCCAACTCCTTATGAAAATGGTCCCATACGCCAAGTCACATTGAGCCACCACTTCGATTTCGAAAAAGAAAATTTATTGTATTCGTTTTATTTACCGTATTTAGAGATATTTAATATTTACTCATTCCGAATTCCAAACAATCTCTCAATAGCTCCATACATCAAGGGTTGGGTATGTGTGTGTTTTATACATTGTTTGTGGGCAATACTTTACAATTATTATTAATATTTCACCCCTCTGTTCCTCTGTTCCTCTGTTAGTCAATATATAATGTTTTTACCATAAAGATTAAAGTCGAAAAATAAGCTCATAACGCATAACTCACATAGATGTAAATTCATTGTGGAAAAATTCCGAAGATATATCTATATCGGTGGTGGCGTCTATGTGAAAGTTTTTTCCTTAACATTTGCTTCAATTTTCATTTCTGAGCGAAAATCGAACGGTATAAATCGCGAGCAAAAGAATTTTCAGCTAACGACGAACGGACAGAATAGACGGAAATGCCATATAGATCATGGATGAAAATCGCGTCTGAAGCAAATAGTAATCACATGCCTGGTGTGATGCACACTGTGCAATAAGGCACAACATGTAAAAATTTGACGCCGTTTAAATGATTTAAAACATTGCCATTTATCAGCTTTGTAATGATGATAATATTTCGCGCATTACGACTTAGCCATGTGCCATGTGATCCTGAAAAGAATACACCTCTCATATTGCATACACAATACACATGGTAAATTCAGTCCGGAATAACACATACATACTTAAACGAATAAACATCATCGAATCCCAGATCCAAAAGATGAGAAATAAGAATCTGAATAAAGAATTTTTCTTTTCGACGAGCTGATTCTGTGGAAAAAAGAAAAAATTAAATGAAAAAATCCAACTGAAAGCCATAAAGGTCCAAAAATGCGAAAACGACTGAAGACTCAAAAAAGTGAAAATCGTAACGAATCCTGCAAAACAAATTTTCATTCATTTTTAAACAAGATTTAGGATTTATCGTGACACAAATCGTTTATATTCATCGCGTTTGCTGTTTTGAATTGTACTGCACTGCTTGTAACAGTCCAAACAATTTCACAAATGATTTGTAATATATTTGATAAGAATGATTAACGGCTGTAAATCTTCAAATACATTTGAATAGATATGGTATGCGTTTTGTGCGGTGCTCTCTGCTGAACCGCATATTCTTCTGCCACAGTTTGCAAAATGATAGACAAAAACGTAATCGTTTCAATCGAAAAACAGTGAAAAAAGAATTGGGATAGAATAAATAAGCATTTGAGGGTTCCAAGTTCCAAGTGAATAAATCCAGTTGCAAAGCAAGTGATTTGGAAAGCGCATCATTTGCAAGTTTCGTTTTGTAATTTAATTTATTTTTTAAATCACTTAGAAATTCGTTGATTCGTTGATTTCGTTGACTATTCATAGCCTAAGACAACAGAATGTTGTTTTCTTTTCGATTCTCCATTTACTACTCATCCCCATCAAGCGGTAACTGGCAATCGGACGAAACATCTAAACTCTAAACATTGAGGAAAATTTATTGTTCAAATTTGGGAATAAAACTGTAATCGCTGTATATTTTAACATTATTATTAGCATTTTGTATTCAATTCATCATCTCTGCCAAATGATATACAAATTAGATCGACCATCGACCATTCTATCCCATTTCATAGTTGAAAAGACAAAAGCGAACCAAAATGATAAGATTCCCGGTTCATAGCAATATTTTTCCATTATTTCCACTAGCCAAAGCTGAATCATTTTTTCCTCACTTTTTTCGCAAGCAATTGAAAATACAATGTTTAATCCGATTGTTTAAAGAGCTTGGACTTGTAGCAAATCCTTTGACGATATTGGGCAAGCGTTTCGGTTTAAGGACAGATATATCTATCCAATTGTCATATTTATTTATTTATTTATTTATTTATTTATTTATTGATGTGGTTGTTTCTATATCTATTATTTTATTGATAGAAAGTTCTTTTTAGCTGTTGATTTTACGTATCGGTCCGTAAAAGAACCTAATCGTCATTCATAATGCGAATTTATCCGTTGTCATTGAATTGTGAACTTTAGCATTTCATGTTCTGTTTTGTTTATCAAATGGAGGGTGAAGGCTTATTGAATAACAAGAGGAAAGAAAAAACAGAGAAGCCGCCATCCTGATCTCCATCAAAGCGAATAGAGTAATGTTACAAATTGCTAAATATTTTCAATCTATAGCAGTTATCTATATGCATTATAAGTACGTTAAACATCCTATAATACAAATATAATTGGCATAAATATTTGCAAAGAAAATACTAAAGGAAACAACAAATATAAAAAGAACGACGAACGAAAAGGATACCAACGATTATGAAATTAAATCGGCTTTCAATTTCGATATTCGACTTCAACTTTCGATACTTTGAAGTACATGGTCATCAATAAATCAATTGCTTACCTCGGAACCATTGGCTATTATTCATTTCAAAGTTTTCAATTGGTTGTGAAATTGTATTGGTTTGCAGTATATGTATAGATTGTACTATAATAATCAATATAAATGGCCACATAAATATCATCAAATCAATGAAATCTCTTGGTAACGGTCACCCTTATACTCAAAACTCCAATCGTTTAAGAAGTGCTTTTTCGTCCAAAGAAGATTTCAATTTTGAATTCGATTTATCCTTTAGTTTTTGTTGTTGTTGTTGCTTTTGCATTGAAGATCCGCTTTTCGTTCCACGTCCACATACATGAAACAATTACTAGCTTCATCTGAATAATTTTCAAAATGGTCATTTTCTAATCCTTATTCAGAAAATAGGAAAAAAAATCAAAGGATTATTTTATAGAATATCTTTCTCTTCTGCTTTTATTCACAGATTTTTCATGATTGCTTAATTTCGCAGAAAAATGGCATTGGGCAATTACCGAATCAAAAGTAAATCACCTGCTAAGGTACCAGAACTACGTGATCAATTTGTAGATGTTTGTTCTCTTCAATAGAATTCGGTGGTTTTCATTGGACGAATGAGATGGAAATTTTTCTAGAAAAAAAATCAGTTGTCAAAGATAAAGTTGATGTGAATCATCCACAAACAATCACCGATTTAAAAGTTTGGCGTGTTTCCGGCCACATATTGATCAAAATTGTGATTTCACATATTGATTGTTATGTAATGGAGCAACAATTTTTGCTTGATATTTTCAATCTCAAATCTTGAATCCTATGATATTTATCAAGTTACATATTCTTATTTCTTATTTAGCTAATGATTTGACAGATATATGAATTAAATTCAGAAACTGATTTCAAACAAAACTGAAATCACTTCGTTGAACTTTCTCTTTGAACATTTTTTTTTCTCTTCATTTTTATTTTCAATTTATCGACGGCGTATACTTATCGTCATTGGAATTGAGTCGCATTGATTGAATGCATAAAAAAGAAGGAGAAAAACCGCGTTAAGATGTCCTTTGTCAAAGTTAAAAGATGCATTAAGGTGGAATTTTTAACGAATCGAAAAAGTCTTTATCATATATCGCATGTAATCATCGCATTAATATGGGAGAAATAAATACCATAAACAGCGAGGGACGCCGAATGAAAAAAATGATGTTAATTATCTGTTAAATAAACTGGAAGAGAAAATCTCAATGAAACAGATTTTCCTGTCGCTTTTTCCCAACCTAATGATAATTTAGACACAGATTTTTTCGTTTTGATTGAATTTTCCGCGGTTCCTTTTCGATTTCTTTTTTCAAACTCAATAATGTTCTGTTAATCGGGTTCGTTTGAGGGATTTAAATGAATTTACCGCTGTCCTATTTCAAACGTGTTCAACTAGAAACTTCTCACAACAAAACAGGAGAAAAACAAAATAGTTAAGCAGTGTGGTGAGCGGTCGGGAAAATAAAAAACAACATGTGAAAATGTGCTTGAAATTTATCGTAGGGAATAGAATCGGTAAGGGGGGAATCAACAAGTAAAAACATGTTCAAAAAATGAGGAGCAAATAGAGAACCAAGAAATCATTATGTCTCCTTTCACCAGGGTATTAAATCCTTTAGCGTAATATTTCGTTTCGAAATATTCGTATGACTTTCGCTGTTGTGTCTTCATGAAGATATTTTGAGCGTCTTTATGAAAATATATACTTATTAATCTCTCTTGAGAGACCTCTTTTGTTGCGAAGCAAATCAGAAAGGTTCCTTCTAGAGATCGGCTATTTTACAGAGATTTTACTGAATGGTTTAGTATTCAATATTGAAGACACTGTCATTGGTTTTTCAACAAATTTTTAAATTTAAAGTGTATTTTGGTCACCAATTTCGACCAAGTAAGGACGTTTACGTAAATCAATTAAAACTTACCGAAAATTTTGAAACTTTTCAATGGAACAGAATTGTGGTGACGCTTTCTATAAGCTTTGTTTTTTAAAGCTTGTAAGTGTTATGTAGTTGCGACATCTAGCGAATGTATTTTTCTTACTCAATAGTGAGTGGTATCGAGCTCATGCATTGAAGCAAACCCGTAACGGTTTTATGCTCAATAAAATTCAGTATTTTCATTAAATTATATTTTTATTACATAACTTTTATAATTAGTATATAATAATTTTTCACGTATGCGATCCAGAATAATTGGTGATTATTTTGAATTGGTCGAATCGCTTGCCACTTACCAGGGAAACCAAAGACCACAAATGATTTGTTCATTCGAATCAATTTCTGGGTCAAATATATTCAATTTACCGTTTATGTCTTCCATCTTTCTGCTTCTTCTACTTACAGTAAAACCTCTATAAAAGAATCAAATCTATCGCGGTGATGTTGGTTCAAAAATGAGGAAAATCCGTGTATGGAGGGATTCTTTTATAGAGTATTTACTTATTCTTCTTCTTCTTCTTCTTCTTCTTATTTTTCTTATTTTTCTTCTTCTCCTTCGAAAAATTGAATAATTTATAATCTATTTTGCCCCTCAATTTAAAATGATAATTGAGCATAAACAAGGAAATATTTCAATTCAAATTTCTTAATTTTATATGTTAATTTCATTAAGTATTTGCAACTAACTTTGTCTTCATTTTCACTTAAAATTTTCTTGGCATTCAAAACAAGAAAATCAATATTCGTTTTACATCAACGAAACCTAAAAATCTGTGATGTAGCGGAAAATATAGTAAGTGAAGAATATTTGTTTCGATAAAAATTCAACTGAAGTATAAATTTCCGAAAAACGAAAAAATTGCTTTGAAAAATTTGATCGGAAATCAAAACAGAGATATTGAGACAAATTTCGTTTATGTTTTTCTTCATTTGGCACAATCGATTTCATTTTATAATGCATTTAAATAGATACTACGAGACTGAATGCATAAACATTAAACACCAAACACTTCTGGAATCGTCGTTGAACGGCCGAAATAAATATAACGTTACTATTCATGGGGTTGGCACATTCGTACCCAGATTTTGTTGGCCTCAACCACATTCCAAAAATCGATAAACTACGTGCTTTTTGATCGAAATAAAATCAATGTCCGTTAGTTTTCTTTTAGATTTTTAAATATCGATTCATTCGAACTCTTTAAAAATTATTATTCTTCTCCGTGTATGAGGTCATCGTTCGATTTAAAAGAAATAATAATAATAATGTAAAATGAAAACGAAACGTTAACTATTGACAATGTTTCATATTTCAAAAATAACACAACTCGGAAAGACATTGCAAAATTCCAAAACAGCATAAAAATTCATAAACAGAATTTTCCATCAACTGGCTATAAACATCAATTCAATTTTTGAATAGATGTTTGTTGATGATTGTTGGCAAACTTAATATTTGTTGGTTTGTTATTTATTTTCCGTTCATTTCCTCATTTTGATACTGTGGCAAAATGAGTCCCACGTTAATACACCATTTAGTCAGCATTTGAGTTTTGAGTCATTCTTTTACGCAATATCCACTTGCTAAAATGTGTGTGTGTGTGTGTGTGTGTGTGTGTGCGTGTGTTCAGTGATCAATCGCTTTATTGTATTATTTATTTATATTCACTGTCATAGGTTTCATTAAAACTTTTATTTTATCTTTTATTTTTTGCTTTTTCTGTTCATTTTCTTTAATATTCGCTTAAACGTTTATTTTTGGTTGATGCAGGTCCATTATTGACTGATTTTATTTTCGTATTTATCATCACCGGCACTCGATCGTGAACGGGTCACCAGTATCGGTGTTTTTGGGCGTGTTGTTTCGGTTACTCTAATTTTAACACGGCCTGTATCGTGTGCATATACCTGTTCATCGGCAAGAAAAAAACAAAATCGTAAAATGAAAAGAAATATGAATTCTGATTTGCGTGTTTTGATTGAGTGTGATTGTTATGAATGTGATCGAATTTATGTTCAGCGTTCCGGTATCAATGTTCAGAATGAATATGAATTTTGTTTTTGAATTTTTTGATTATATTTCTGATTTGTTTTCAATTTTAGTTCAATTATCGTCAATCTCACTCACCGGACTATATCGTGACGGTTTCGGTGAAATCGATTGAAATTTCTTATGGTCATCGCCGGTACCATTGCTATTCACATGTCCATCATGCAAACCATTTTGTATAGGTTTTGCATTACCGTTCATCTGTTTAGTTGCTGTTTGAGGTTCATTTGTTTCTTTCAAACTGTCACCACTTTGATCATTTTCATTATCGATTTCGGACAATTTTTGTAATAATGGCTTCTCAGCATTCGCTAAATTCATTTTTTTGTCAGTCGCATGCTTTTCAGGTATTAATGGTATGAATTCAACTTGATTCGGCACTGGTTTTCCCAAATTTTTTTTATCCATTGCCAACATTTCTTGGGCCGGACTCTCGACATCATTGTTATTGCGTCGATTCTTGATAGCTGTGCTACGATTACGTTTGGCGGCCACATACAAAATCAATAAAACCAAAATAATACCTAAAATGGCTAAAAGTATATATGTGCCATTAGAATCAGCTTTTGATGGTGAGTTAGACGCCTCGGAATCGATTGGTTCAACATTTTCAGATTTTTTAATGTCATCTGGTTCGGGAGTTCCGTTTTCATTCGATTCAATGATTTTCTCAGGTAGTTCTTCAATTGATTTGGACGCTTCCTTTTCAATCGATTCATCGATTTTTTCTGATAATTCTATCACTGATGGTTCTGTCGATTCTTTCGAAAGATTGATTAAGTCAAGTCCGTCAGACGAATCATTTTCACTTGACTTTTTTAATAGCATATCGAGCTCTGTTATAGAGACATTTTCAGGACTAGATGTTTCTTCATAATCACCTGATCCCTCATAAACTTCATTATCAGCCTTAATACTTGTTGTTTCAGTTTCATCACCACCAGATCCTTCCTCTGGATCGCTTTGATTTGAAATATTATCTTGTTCTTCACTCACATCCTGACGTTTGTATCGTAAACTATCATCGGAAACCGGAAGAAATTCATCTTCAATATTGATGTATCGCTTTTTAACATTAATGTTCGATAGTGCACTCGAATCGTCACCCATCATCAAATCATTTTCATCTTCAGAATATGAAAGCATTCGTGGACTATCCAAATCATTTGAGTCACATACTTCCGTTTGAGGTACTTGAAGCCATGGCCGTCCTTTGTAATTCAATGGGGCCGTACATAAAATTGGCGTGTTTGTCCAAACTTTTTTCTCTTGCAACCAATCTCGAATATCCAATGTTTCGCACGTACAATTCAATGGATTGTCGGCCAATTCGAACGATTCCAAATGAACGAATCGTTTGAAATTTTCAGTTAAAACTGTGATATCATTGTGTGACAAATTCAAATATCTAACATGAGCAGGAATCTTGAATAATTTTCCAGAGGTAATTCGATTCCAGCTCAAATTCAATGTACGAATACGTTTTAAACTTAAACCGTTCATTTCCGATAAATGATTATTGTGCAAATCTAATTTTGATAAACTTGTGAATTTCTCCAAATGATTTGTAATTTTTGTTAAATTCAGTGATGACAAATCTAATGAATGCAATTCAGATGTCTTTCCCAGTTGACGCAAGCCCTCGAGCGATGTGCATTTTGCGTGATTGTAATGATCGGGCTCAAGCTCAGAACAGGAACAATGACTGGGACATACGAACGCTTGGCATGCTCCAATTATCAGCAAAATCAAACACAGGACCAGTACATTCGTCATCTTTACGTCGTTTTGTCGAACTTTTCGATATCTAGAGTCTAAAAAAGAAAAAAAGAAAAGAAAAAGGAGAAAAACAGAAATTAAAAAAAAAATAATTTGAAAAAAAAAAAATAATCAGTTTGGCATTGTTTAATATCGAAACAGATAAATTGATTTTTATGGTTTGCGTTAGGGCTCCAGTCATAGATCGTTCTTCAATCTGCAATGAAATGCCTTGCGACTCACTTGTACGATACGAAACGGTATGAAATGAAACGATAATTTATTCATTTGGCTGTTTGTGTCTTGCAGTTTTCACTAAAAGAGCTAGCAAATGCAGCAGCTAATGGGAAAAAGTTTTTCACATTGACATTGTGCACAATGATAAAACGACTATTCAAATTTCAAAGAAAGATCGATTTTCCGTTTCGAATTCATCTACTCTGTCTGTTGCCGATGAAAATTCCAAATAATGTCATTATTGATGAATATTGGAAAGGCTATCGATTTCCAACGAACTTGATTTACAAGAAGAGTAAATAAACGTATATATGCATAATAACGGTAATTCGTTTCAATATAAAATAATATAAAATATAAAAAACTCCAACGGTATAAAGTATATGTAGAGTATAGAGATGTACCAAATATATGCAGAGAACTTTTCGTTGATCGCAACGTTCAACAATTTGAACCAGTTTTCCGTCCGATTCAAACGTGGGCATCGCGAAAAATCAAAAACATATGAGACTACATCCAAATGGAAATCCAATCCAAATTGTCAGTGAACATTTTTTGATTTTTATTTATGTATTTATTTGAATTATTTCTTTTTGTTGATTTCATGTTGCTTTTCGTCTATTCGTTTCATATTCATTTTGGTGTCTATCGTTTCCCTTTGTCACTGCACCAATCGACAAGTTACGTTTTTTGCCGATTTCTGTTTTAGGTATTTGCATTAACAACAAAAATGTACCTAAGCTTATAGAAGCCACAGAGAGAATATGATCTCATGTTCGAAAAACCTGATCCAACCGAAACTGACAATAGAATGTCCAAACCAGAAAAGTAATTCGCATCAAATATTATTGCAAATATAATATTCCAATTGATTGGTTTTCAATTTTCAGTTCAACCGAAATATTTTGCAATCGAATGTGGTGAATGTCGCATGAAATAAATGGCATGAAAGACATATGAAGACGCATTGACAAATGACGAACAAGATGCTGCTTGAGCTTTTCGATGGAAATAAATCAATGATCTCAGACACAATCGTTACGATTGAATCGTATGCGATAGAGAGAAAGTTTTTTCGCATATTTACGCAACCGGTGTACCAAGTACCAATATTGTGATCTTGCATGCACCACATATACGCCATACCTCGTTTTGTGTATTTTATGTAACATACGGATAAATGAAAAAAATGTCATACAAAAGACATCAAAACAGAACAAAACAAAATAGATAAAAGAAATAGAAAATTAAATTAACACGCATACCCACAGACCTCAGACAGTTCTATTTTGCAAACTCATTTGAAATATAAATTATATTTTTCCTATGCAATGAAATAAACAAAATCTATCGACAACAAACCGGTCGATAGAGCAGAGTGCACGCGCGCATTTTTCTGTGAGTTACAGATCGGATGGGGGCATTACTACTTTTGATAAAAAAAAAATCGTCTCTTTGTAAAAAGTTTCCATTTTGAACGAGTTTTTGACCAACTTCGATTGGTTGAATCGAGCTGAAATTATAAATCAATACATTTCAGATGATTTGCAATCGATTGGCACAAAAAAATGTTCCAACATTTTTCGATTTTTTTTCTTTCTAAAAACTCATTCAAAGTTAGATGACCAAAGTCTGTTACGACCACCGGTGGATATCATTGAATTCGGCACGACCGAATTCTGTCTTGTTTTTTTTTTTGATTTTCAACAAGTGGGTTGATCAAGTGAGAGTATCAAAATACAGAGAAAAACTTTTAGACGAATACAGCAGGCCGACACATGATTAATCAATTGGACGTTTGAATTTAATCGTTCAAACCTGAAGATGATTGGCGACATAGAAATATGTCATCTGGCATTGACATTGAAATCGAGACGAAAAATATATTCACGATATTCATACAACTGAATTGTCTCGATACACCTTATTCAAAGCTAAAATGTCAACTCATTTTTGACCCGAATTTGTATCGCATTTCGATCCATTCGGTTATGAATTATTCTTTCCTATTTTTGTTGAATCTCGAAAATTTGGAATTGTTAATTTTAGTAATTTGAGCTAAAATTATGATAAATGATATTGGGAAATAACAAATATTTAATGGTTCATCTTGAAATATATAATTTAGTCTTGTCTATTTATACATGTCCTTTGTTAATACACGGAATACCTTACGAAGAGCAGTTACTAAGTATTCATTGACTAGTGAATATAACGTCATTTCCTGTGCGAAATGAACAAACCAAAAATACTAAAGAAAACAATAACACAAGATACCAATTCAGAATGGCTTGATCAGTACCGGTGATCAACAATATTGCACCAATCATATCGGCTCGTTTTACTTGCAATGGAAATTAGATTTGAATAAAAATCCAAACATGAGAGCGTTTGTTAAATATAGTATTGAATATTCAGTGAATAATAATGTAGTCCTATTTAGAATCACTTGACATTGACCATTCAATGATTCAAAAATGTGATAATAACAGAATATTGTTGTATACAAATTATGAAGGTGGAGCATCAAAAATCTGAGCCGGTTGAATATTGTTCAATATTTATAAATCTAACAGCACATGAGCTAAAGTGCACCCAAAGTGCTCTTTCCTTCTCGAATGATATACAGTAAAGTTTCTTCAAAAGGACCACTTTGGTTGCTGGTATATTGTAATATTTCACAAATGAGAAATGATCTTTTTAGAGAGATTTCACTGTAATAGCGAAACGAGATATAAAGTGGCTCGGACAAAGACAGGACGGATCCATTTCTTAATCCCAACACTGCAATTTACAAATATGAAATATTATATTATGTTTTTTCATGTATTCGACCTTGGAAGTAATATTGTTATTCTGAAATTTTTCGTTCGAAATGGACCGGCACAGCCGCAGCTTCAGTTCACAATTCACAATACTGGAACAAATGAATTGAAATGATCTGCAAATGAATGTAGAAATCATCCAAATGAATATACAGTAAAATTCCTCTAAAAGGACCACTTTGGTTGCTGGCATATTGGTGCACAAATGAGAAATGGTCCTTTTATAGAGACTTTACTGTAATTTGATGTGTACTGTGTATGCAATGCGAAAAAGTAAATTTCAGTTTTGTTAAATTGGATAATTAAGCGGAATATTAGACGTTGGATGGATGCATAGAAAAATACTGAATAAAATAATAAAAATTGTAATCAAATGAAATTAGACTATAAACGGACATATACCGACTCCATAATAGTACGGTACATTTGCCAATAGATCAAATAAAATAGCTCAATGGCTCTGGAGTGCCGTGAAATATGAATCGAGAGCTGAATGAAAGACTGTGAATTTATTTGAATGGCTCAGAATGAAAATGGAACCTTTCAGATTGGCATACAAGAGTTGCGCAAAACCAAAATGTTCCATAAGAAATGAACGTAACAAAAATGTTCTATAAGAAATGAACACGACGAAAATTCTCCACTAGAGTTATACATGTTGCTTTCTTATGGCACATTTTTGTTTCGTTCATTTCTTATGGAGCAATTTTGTTTTGTTCATTCTTTTAACGGAATTTGTTTTATTTTTCATGAATTGGACATCGAGAAGAATCGATAAAGACTAAGTTGATTTTCAGAGTAAAAGTGACAGAAATAGTGTTAGAAGGAGACAGATGATGAAAACTATTGCAATACAGTCAATAATATTGTGTTTGGACGACCAACGGCAAAGAAAAAAAAAATCTTTTGAATTTCTCGTTTCGAACCACGTATTGTTGTTGTAATTTTCG
>GL501535.1:215238-233522 GCA_000149185.1 Mayetiola destructor | reverse complement strand
CTCTCTCTCTCTCTCTACTCTACTCTCTCTCTCTCTCTCTCTCTCTCTCTCTCTCTCTCTCTCTCTCTCTCTCTCTCTCTCTCTCTCTCTCTCTCTCTCTCTCTCTCTAAATTCAATAGATGAAAATTGAATACAAAAGCACTTTTGTGTATTTTATCAATAAAATAAAAGTGTTCGTTCTCGAACTACCAGGTACTGTTGAAGTTTTTTCTTCCTTTTTCGTTTTTCTTGTTCTTTTCTTTGTAAGTCGTTGTTTTTTTCTTTCGCTTCTTTAATTTATTCCCATTGCACAAGAAACAGTTTTGAGTCACTTTGAAATATTAAACTTTTAAAAATTTGGCTAAGCGATTTCCAACGATTCGTGGCCTGTTTTACAGACGATGGTGATTTAATTCAAATTACCTGATCATAATCTGTGATCTTTTTTATCGTGAAACTGAATGATAACCACTTTTGCGACTTTATGATTGGATGACGTACATTCAAATTCTCAGTTAGATCTTTTATGTTCCATACACCGTGAGCACCGCTCTTTCGTTTGAGAACTGAATTTTCCTATACTTTTGATTTAAATTTTCTTTTCAAATTCAAAAGCCGTAATGTTTTTGTTTTCAAACTTTTATGTCAAATGCAAATAAAAACAAAATCGATTCATTCGCCGATAGTCGTCGATTTTATATTAGAACCGTTGAAACGAAAAATAGTTAAATTTGCCGGCAAATAATCATGGATAAGAGGAGTAACGATCATTACGCTCTCAGCACATGTTTTCGACTGTGAATACGTTTAGCTGTACGTAAACCATTTACACTCGTTTATTGGCTGAGCACAGCTCTCTACTAAAAAAATTTGTTTCTTTTTCGTTCGTTTCGTCACATTACGAAGAGCCAAACCACCACACATGCATATGTCTTGATCTCTAGCTCTGTATGGAGTTGTGAGCATACAATGCTGGCTGATATGTGAATGATTATTTGTGTTTTACATTGTGCGATCGAGATCGTTGTTTTAAAATTTAAATGTAGAAGTATTCAATATTTGATTTAGCTACCTATAGAATACGTTTAATTTTATTTTATTTCCATTTATCAGTACGTACGTTGAATTAAAATGACATTCAAATATAAACGAAGACAATCAGCAAAAAGAACAAAATAAGGGCTTCCAGTGTTGATGAATAAAATAAAACGGATTGCCCAGTATCCATTTACAATGTGTATTTAAGTATTGGGCATATGAAAATCCAAATGAATTGGAAAACCAATCACTCATCTCTTTGTTATTTAATTCGATTTTTACGCTCTTTTTGTCAGCCATTCCTTCATGAATATACATTATACATCCCAAAATTGAAGAATGAATAAACAGTCTCCGATGCATCATGTTTGAATGATTGTAAGACTAACGTCTGGAATCACGTATCCATGAAAAAAAAAAAATGAATTTAAACGAAGAAAAACAAAAAGGAAAACCCGATTTTTCTCAAGAAAAAACTATCCACTCGATGTTTGTTTTAGGATGTTCTGGTTTGTCTTCAATTCGATGCGTCGCATTTACTTTTCTTCTGCTTAACAAATCTATTTTCTGTAGGCTGAAATAAAAAGCATTTATTTTCATGCTGTTTAAGTCCAAATAGTGATAAATGCATGAAATGTCTTGGGATCTGGGATTTAAAATAATTTATTTTTTGTGGTCGAAATGAATACATAGTCCAGTATGGTTTTCCGTCACACCCCGAATAATATTTCATAATTGGTATGGTGTCAGAAAAAAACGAAAAAAAGACAGATAAAAACGAAAAAAAACATAAGAAAAACAAAATGATGTCAGAAAAAAACAAAACGTGTCAGAAAAAACAAAAATCGATAGTGAAAAGTATCTGATTTTAAGTCCTAGATAAAAATAAATGCTTTAATGGATTAAAACATACATTTCCGCACTGTTTTTATGATCATTTCATAGCTTCTGAATTGAAAGATGTTTTTATTTTAAATGTAGGAAAAATAAGAAACGTTTTTTTTAAATTTGGAAGTGTTTTTCTATCGTTAATAGGTACAAATATCTAAATGGATTGGAACGCTTAGTGTGAATCAAACAACATATCAAATATTTGATGTTTTTCACTGCGTTTGAGACGACGAAAAAAAACCAAATTTAGTAATGCACCGTGGTGCATAAAAATTTAAGAAAATTTTTTTAAAATTAATTTCCAAAAAAAAATCCAAAAAAAGATTTCGTGTACGGAAAATTTTCCAGTCGATAGCATTTCCTAAGTTATAGCTAAATTCAATATTTAAAATCGGTTGGACAACAATTAACAAAGTTATAATTGGTTTTCAGGATTAAAACATACTCTTCCGCACTATTTTCATGATTTTTTAATAGTTTCTGAATTGAATGATGTTTAGATTTTTTTTTTGCATAGAAGAAGAATGAAATGCAACCCATGGGCAATTTTTTATTCCAAAAAATTATTTTTCTTCGCGGTTCAGACAATTTCAAATCTCTAACACCGTTTTGTGCTTTTTCTTACACGTTTTCTTTTTTTTCTGATATTTTTCGTTTTTCTGCCTTTTTTCGTTTTTTTCTGATGTTTTTGTTTTCTCTGACAGTTTCATTTTTTTCTGACGTTTTCTTTTTTTCTGAATGCATTTGGGCGACGGTCGCCCGGCGACCCTTTCAAAACATTAAACGCGTCTTGAATTTTTTTCAATATTTATGTACACTTCAGCCACGAATTGGCTATACCTCTGCAGTGAGTAGTGATTATCATACATTGATTGAAATAAAATTAAATGAAATGATTTGTTAATGTAGCATCTTTTAAGATTTCGATATTTCAAGTTAAACTGACGTATGAATCGATGCATCATAGTCAATTAGTGTGGCTTTGTTTCTCATTCTCATTATGTTATTATTCCGATGGCATATTATTATTTATTTGTCTAGCTTTTGTTTTAGCCTCTATTTATACTTTGTCTCTCTTTGTCTTTGAACGATGAACAGAAATTTCGTTTTCATTGAATAAAAAATGCGATTTTGTCAACCGCCACCACTACCACTAAAAATATATAGATCGATTCGCTTAGTCCACCGCCAACCAGGGTTCCCTGTCATCCACAGTTGGTGAATTTTGGAATAATTATCCAAACTTCATTTCTAGTCCTTTGTCAATGTTGTTTTGATGTCTCAAATAACTCTCGCGTTTTCCTTTGCCTCTGCGTCGTTTCCCTTCCTCAATGTACCGTTTCCGTTTGTCAGTATACCGTTTTCTCAGCGATTTCTTGTCACAATTCAGGTATATTTTTGTTGTTAAGGCAAATACCTGAAACAAAAAAGGGCGAGACATCGGCGAGAGTTGTAAAAAATAATTGGAAATTTTTATGTTTCAAACAAGAGAACAATCAATGACTAGCATTTGTTAAAATTCGTGTCACGAATCACGAGTAACGAATATTCCAACGACAAAGTAAAACCCGATCCAATTTAATGGAACTGGATGATTGGATTTTTGACCTTAATTTGATGTTTAATTGTTTCATTTTTGCACATGTGACCAACGATTTTGCGGGGAGAAAATGAAGATAAGGAAAAACGAAACAGCTACCAATTAGCTAGATGCATTTCGAAATTTCGGAAATTCCAAATTTCAAAATATTTCATTTCATTTTATTCAATTTCAATTGATTTTGTTCAATTTGTTTTTTGTTTTTTTTTTTTTAATTTTTCAACATCAAAACTTAAATTCAAATAAAAAAAATTCAAGAAAAATGTTCGATTTCATTAAAATTCTATTTGAGAATCTTTTGTGTACTCATCTTGGATAAAAATTCATCAAATTCCATATTACCGTGTGAGAACAAGAAAAACTGAATTATTTGGATAATAATAATAACAAATTGCATTTCGCCTCGCCCGGAAGCTAAGATTTAAGAAACAAAAATGTTGAAAAATGCATGTATCGATCTGTTTTCAATTGAGATTTCGGTGATTGCGTTTTATCGTTGAAAATTGAAAAAATAAAATCATTTGCTAAATGCTTCTTAAATTCATTCCGAAAAGAGCAATGAAACTGGAATAAAATTTCTATACATTTTGAAGCGTATAACTTAGTTCTAACCTTATGAAAGAGTTTATTCCTAACAAATCGAAAATATATAAAGTGTTTGCTTTGTTTGTTTGTGTTCTTCGTAAATTTGTGGACGTACAAATTTTCGCAAGAAAATACAATTAAAAATTCCAAAGATCTCATTCATCGGTCATTGTTCACGGCTTTGCTCAGTCCATTCAGATAAACGTTTAATATAAATATAAAAATGTAAATAAACGATGGATCATTTTGTTGCAAATCAATGATAATGTCATTGTTGGTTGTTGATCTCATTGGTACATTACTTTTGAGTTGTATGGATTGCCTGTTTTAATTTTTCGATTTCCACTAGACGAAGTTGCACCGTTAGTTTTACGAAATGAATTCGATTGTGACGATGTTGTCACAATATCAACCGGCGATTCTTCATCTTCCATTGACATTTCTGATTCGGAACTATTTTGTTCTCCATGTAAATCCACTAAATCACCATCACCGCTCGCATTTAATTGACGCTCCAATTGACGAACTGGAAAATAAATTAAAAATTAATCCTTCATTGAATGGAACAGGAATCTGAAGTATCATTTACTTTGCTGATCTAAATGGCTATTTTGTCGCTTCAAATCGTCATTGTCTTGCTGATGATTTTGATTTTTTCGTTTCATGAATGTTATGTATTCGGCAGCTTTTTTTAATATTTGTGCTCGGCTTGCCTAAAACATTAAATTGATATAAGCAAATATGAACTGGACGCTATTGAAGAAACTTACCACCTTCTCGCCTTGTAATGATGGTACTGCATCTCTAAGCGCGGTAAAACTATCTTTGATATGATCACGACGTTTCCGTTCTAGGGCATTATGATGAGCACGTTTTTCGGCCTAAACAAAAGACGAAAGAAGAAAAAAAACACATTTCCAATCACATATTCATTTACATCGAAACAAAGTTCATAATTCATAGCTTAAAATTGATACAACAACAACCAATCTGAATTGGGTATGAGCAGCATGGCGCACAAAACATAAACATAAACATAGGCATGAATTGACTGACTGACTGACTGACTGACTGACTAACTAGTGAGTGAGTTCACTGACAATGATTGTGTTGATATTTTGGTATTTTTTTTGGTGGCGCTCAAATACTTGTTTGATAAATAGCTCTGAGCAGAGAATCTATATAATCTCAGTGAAGCCAATTCCATATTTAAACCGGAATGGATGTTTTCAATTCGAAATTACCTGAGATGAGTATTGAGAAACATTTGCTGATCGTGATTGAGTTCGTCCATCTGAGTCAATATCATCCTAATGAGAAACATCAAAATGCAATTATTTCATAATGAAATACAATTTTCGATTCAATTTCCGACTATGATTTCTATTTTCTCAGACCACGAATATCATATGCATGATCAAGTATGATGAAATAAAACTTACATCGCTTTCATCAACATCTATATCTCGTTCATCGTCGCTCATTGTGTGTATATACGCGTGAGTTTGTCGCAGTAAAGCTATTTTGTTTTTTCCAAATAGCAAATTGGCACTGAAAATGAACGGCAATCGGATGCTGTTTCGGCAGTAATTTATTTATTTATTTTCTTCTTTCACCTTAAACACTAAATTGAAAATCGATTTTGTTTGCACTTTATAATTTGCGAATTGTTAATTTAAATAATCACAACAATTCGAAAGGTAGTTTTTCTTTTCAAAATTATTGACGAAGAAAAAAAAACTGCGCAGGATTTGGTGTAAGCGTTCAAAAGTGATAGTATTAGTTCGTGACGATGTTTTGTGTTGACGAACTCTATGAAGGCAGAGCTTCAATATTGTGAAAAAATATTCGATATGAAGTTGGTTTTTACTTTTTACACATAATAAATACTCGACGATGATGCATAAACACTATTTGGTGTTGTAGTATTAAACGTTGAATTGCGTATGAATTTTTCTTACCGACTTCTCTCTGTGTTCGTGAGACACGTGCGCGTTCCATCGATCTGAGCGGCTCTAACGGCACAAAGTGAAAATATTTCGCCAAATTTCAGTGGCGATGGATTGGGCGAACTTGTTTGAACTTCATAATTATAATGAGACCAAATGCACAAATAAAGCACTGTTCACCGATAAACCTGAATATTTATTCGTTGGAAAGAATTACTTGTTCCTAAAATCAGCCAAAAACGCTAAAAATTGGGAGTACAGTTACTTACTTACAGACACTTATTAACCAAAACACTAAATTGTTTTAATTAAACCAAAGTGCAGTTAAATAAATAAGCCAATAATATTCCAATAAATTTTCCTGAGAAAAATTAAATAATCGTAAGTATACTGAAAAACCCGTCCAAAAAGAAGAACAGATTCTCCGAAAATAAACATTCATGTGAATACTTATGTAATAAATGACAGAAAATACTCAGTACTTAATGATTTTGATTGAATAAACCGAGGAGCATGTCAAAAACATTCGTTTCGCGAAGATCAAAACAGACCGAACCAGAAATTTCAAAATAAATGATGAAATTGTTTAGTTGAATGGTCGCTATTGTCGTTTTCAGAAATTTTTTTTATACGAATAATATTTTTGTGGGCCGTAGGAGATGCTTAATATTATCCGAAGCTGTTCATTCTCATGGTTACCAATTGCATCACCAAAATGCTTTTTTCGACCAAACTTATCGAGACTGGGAACTCTGAACTTATTTCAATATAAATCAGATAACATTAATGTGATCGACATTTTTACAACAAGATTGTTGAACGAAACACCAGATAGTGATTCCAAAACACTCAAAAAGGAACCAACGTCGAGTTCAGCAGAATTGAATGTGCTACAAAATGAAAATCGTTCAAAAATGTTGAGGAAAATCGCTGCTAGGCACAGCAAAGAGATTGGACACGATGGATCTATTAAAATAGTTGGATGGACAAAACAAGAAATTGATGATTGCGTATCTATTGTTATCGATTGCAATGATAAGAAGACATTCAACGAATTATTCGATCAAATTATTAAGCTAAAGAGGCTTCCATCAGAAAGCAACATTTTAAGAATACTTTGCTTCATTTGCGATGATAGTACAGAATCCATGGATAAAATTATGCAATTGGTTGATGTTTGCAAAGAAGAGAATATGGAATTTTATGCACGTAGCATGGAGTTTACGCCATTTTTGAGCCAATATCTTTGGAAAATGGAACGGTACGATGATGCACTATCGACTCTGGTCGAAATATATCCAACGACAGATAAATCAGTCAAAAGTTCCGTTCTCCGAAATTTTCGTCAAATTATATTCGATGCAATTCGGAATCAAGATGAAAAAGCCATCCATAAATTGGTTCAAAATGGAAAAAAAATATTTGAAAAACGAAATTCACCAACGATTTTAGTTTATATTTGGGCTGATTGCTTTTATAGTGCATTCTTTTCGAATCAAATGATTGCAAATGATATTTTCGAAGAATATAAAATTGTTCGAGACATCGTTTCAACGGATGTCGGGTGGATTGTCTTATCGTTGATTCAACAGTATAATATTGATGGCCTGCAACGACTTATCGAACAATGTTTGAAATTTGAAATGAAAGATGAATGTGGAACTTGCATGAGAGCCCTATTTGATTACCATTGTAAGTACAGAATTGTATGCGTTCAAGTATTTAAATTGATTGATATTTGAATCGGTTTTTGGATTTACAGATTCCAGGAGAGATCTTCGAGCCTGTTCTGAAATGAGAATAACAAGCTTGCGGCTCGACATACCTTTGTCAAAAGAACAAAACAAAAAACTACTTGAAATGACTAAAATACCACCAAAACCAGAAGAACAACCAAAAGATCATAAACCAACCAGCAGTCGATTTGAATTTAGATTTTAGATGATTCAGAAATTGTTCTATTGTTAATATTTAAAAATAAATATTATCGAAACGAAATTTGTCAAGAGATAGTGTGAATATGCTTGATGGGAACATTTTTTCATCGAACGCATTCATTTCTGGAATGAAACGCATCTATCATATTGACAGCGTCATAGCATTAAAACTGAAATGACATATCATTTTATTCCATACAAACTCACAAAGAAAGAGTTTTCTCCTTATAAGTTGCCAACAAACAGATACATTTTGGTGAGAATAACAACCGCTAAACCGAAATAAAGTTAAAATTCTTTCCATTTGCTAACTAATGAAAAGTTATTTATAATTAATACAATAAATCGATTTATCGAGTTTTACCGCTCATTCAATGGTTTTTTCTTGAAATTACTGTCTGTCCATTTTGGAACTCAAATTTGCCTGGCACTTTTTCACGATATCATGAAATCAGTGTTGTTTCGAAAATAATAAAAGGATTTATTACTGTGTTTTTCTGTGAAGCATTCGAATAAGATTTGTTTGCGTGAATTATTATATTTTTTTTTTTCATCAAAAAATGGATCGACTCATCAAATTAGAGCCACATTCAGGTAAATTGAATTCATCTTGTTATTTCAAAAATTTGGCTTCAATTCGTGGAATTTATTATTAGAAGCAAAATTATCCTATTTCATTATGTGGAATGAATGCTAGCAATTCATTGATTTGGAGATGAGGAAAGTTGAGTTTGAAAATTGTCCTTCGTTTAGAGCTTTTCCATTGATTAGCACCCAAGCAAAATAATCTGTGATCCGGTAACATAAAATTTTGTGTTCAATCGTTTTGTATAAAATTTCCTTGTCGATTATCATTTCCACGAATGATTTTAATTTCGAGCACAACACTCAATCGAAAGGATGAAAACCGGTATCGGTGCGAAGGTCATTGAATTGTTGTTGTTTTTTTCTGATGTATAATAAACGTTGTTTAGAGCGCACATCGAGTACATAGTACATATCATGATAACTCTAACGCCATTACATTCGAAAGATGACCACAACTTAACGTTCAACTTATTTTGTTCGCAATTGTAGGCTGTTGTCATTCATTCCGAAAACATCTTCGGCTGACCCTTATGAAATCAACTAAAACTTACGA
This sequence comes from Mayetiola destructor, assembly GCA_000149185.1. Lineage (NCBI taxonomy): Eukaryota > Metazoa > Arthropoda > Insecta > Diptera > Cecidomyiidae > Mayetiola > Mayetiola destructor. Next base: position 224,402 of record GL501535.1, on the reverse strand, counting down.
ACATTTCTGTTTTATTTGCATTTAGTTATAATATTAATTCAGAGTGAAATGAAGGTAATTTTTTGGCTCTTGATACGAAAACCGGTATCGGTGCGAAGGTCATTGAATTGTTGTTGTTTTTTTCTGATGTATAATAAACGTTGTTTAGAGCGCACATCGAGTACATAGTACATATCATGATAACTCTAACGCCATTACATTCGAAAGATGACCACAACTTAACGTTCAACTTATTTTGTTCGCAATTGTAGGCTGTTGTCATTCATTCCGAAAACATCTTCGGCTGACCCTTATGAAATCAACTAAAACTTACGAACATTTCTGTTTTATTTGCATTTAGTTATAATATTAATTCAGAGTGAAATGAAGGTAATTTTTTGGCTCTTGATACGATTTTTTTTTTTTTTTTTTTTGACTACTGCCTAATTGAGAATTATCGAGATGCCAAAGAAAATCGAAATTCGGCCGATAGAATGCCGATGCACTTATTAATGAAGACATCATTGCATAGCGAAATTTGCTGGAATTCATTTATTTTGAATGATATCGACTTACAAAATGCCTTCAAGTGATATAAAATCATTATTCCCTATAGACGCAAATCCAATTTGAAAATTGAAACAAATCAAATTGTCAACAATCTATCATTCAAATTTGGCTGAACGATGTTTCATACATGCACGCAAATGAGCGCGTTACATTCATTGTTATGTGGTGGGGATGTGAAAACTAAACACTAAACACATTCATTACCCGCCATTTGAATGTATTATACATAAGTTGATGTGTGTCTGTGTGTGTGTGTGCTTGTGTGAGCAGCCTCGTTTGTTGAGTTACATAGGTACGAGAAGCCTAATGTCAAACCCAGTGATTTTTCCCATACTTCAGACATTCTACACAAATACACTTGTAATTATTAAGGTGATCGTCATTTGGGATTTTTTTATGCCGTCGAATCAAAAAAAATCCCTCCCGAAGAATGAACAGTATTCCCGAATTCCGTTTAATCAATGTGACTGAAAATGTATGCGTATTTCTCATTTCTAAATTCTAAAAGAAAAATCTCGATTTGCCGTAAGATCAGTGCCAGCTGCTCATATTGAATTACCCTATATGGCATCTTTATTTGGCATGGTATGCGCGTTCTTTCGAAACCGTTCTTTCGATGTGTGTATCTAAGATTGAATGGCATCATTGTGTGCGTATATAACATCAAGTTAAATCTCTACTACAGTAAAATAATCATTCATTTGGTCGGTATTAATGTCAGAAACAGGATAGAATTGACAGCTGTCATATATTGCGAAGGCATCACACTAAATGTTGCTATTGTTTTCAAATAATTTCATCACCATTATTTTGAATCATTTCGAGCAAATAAAAGTATAACGAACAGTGATTTTGTCAATTTAAAAGTGAATTCCATTCAAAATTCAAATAGATCGATTTCTATTGATCAAACGACGCGTAATCGGCGGCATCAATGGAAAATCACTATAGCATCATTTTCAATCAATTCATTTCGAAGCATTTCGAATTTCAGATTCCAATATCAAATTAGATGCGTGAGAATTGAATCTGATATTTTTTTCATTATAATTAAAGTGCGGGAAAATTAGAAATTCGCAGCTTTTTTTTGACGTCTGTGACATTTCGCCTCATCAATATTATTTCATGCAAATGCAGACACAAAATTGTCAATTGATCCGTCGATAAATCAGTTTTTGTTTACAAAAATTGCGCAAAAACCGTAAATAAAATTAATAAATCATTCGCCAATTAAATAATAAACTAACAATTGATCAAAAATCGGCATCATTCGGTTTCGTTAAGTTGTTTCATTTGATGCTCTCGGTCTCTGTTTGTAAATGATGTGAAAGAAAAGTTCTTCGTTCAGTTTTCGGTCGGCCATATTGGTTTTTGTTTGTGTTTGTGCGTCGTTCGGCTAATATTGTTTTTTCGTATAGTTTTCTTCAGTCACTTCGCTGTTACAGCCATATGAAAGCTCATTTTATTTGGAGTTAGCGTGTTGTAAAAGCGGATGGTCGCATCTCAACCCAAAATATCAATTTTAATAATAACCAGAAGAGAAATACACAAGGAAACGGAACGTAGACACCTTACGCTTTAGAACGTTTTTTTTTTTCTTCATTTGATTAAATTTCGGTTTTATTTTCGAAACACAAAAAGGGGCATTATTTGTTTTTTCAAATTCCTTTTGTTTCTCCCGATATTCGGACCAAATTAATTTGTCATTTGAAATTTATTATTTAAAATTCGAAACTGAAAAGAATAACAATTCAATTATAAAAAAATGGATGAACGTGATATGCAACTGGAGGCCAATTTTCAAACTCAACTGCTCGCACAAGAAGGTATGTACGAAATGTCCAGCATTTATACATAATATTATCGTGTTTTGAGATTTTGACAATTCTCTCGATCAACTTTTGATAGAAGACAAAAATATAATTTCTGTTTGGCGTTCGTCTCTTTCAACAATGTATTTGACACTTTGGCTGTCGCTTTGGCAGAATCATAATAGCGTCAGATTCCTTATGACATTGTTTTCAATCGAGATTTCTGTGAAGAATTGCATAAACAGTCAAATCAATCGTTTTGTCATCGGGTTATATTTGATTTTTTTTAGTTATTACGTCATACTGTTGCTGTTTTATTTTTGCTCCCTTCTTACTTTAGCCATTTACTTACTTACTTATGCATGAATATTTTATTGACATTTATTTTGAGTTTATTTTTATCCATATTTTTATTCTTTGAATTTGTTGATTTTTTTTTTTTCTATAATTCCATATTCGACTGAAGGTTTTTTTTTACCCCTTTTGATTCTATTCAACCGACATATAATGAATGGAAAATATTGACGTCTCCAATCGATTTGGTATTTTCATTGTTTAAGCTTCATTCTGACTTGACAATGTTGGCGCTTGTTTTTTTTATCCTCAGCAAAAAACAGTTTGTTTACGAATCAAATCTTTAATTCTTAGAGCTATTCACATCGGAAAGTATTTTACAGAGTCTATTTGATTATTAAGGGTAAAAAAACATGCATTTCTAAAAATATTTTCCAACACGTAAAAACTCATACAATGTTAAAAACAAAATGGCGTCCATTCTTCTCGATACGTTAAAGTAACGAACGAAATGCCTTTTCTTGTTATTTATGAATCTCCGATATTGAGCCAAATATACCATTTCGTGAGCCATTTTTCATTATTTCTGTTTTGATGATTTTTTCATTCCGAAGAACGATCAAATCCATTGTTATTCGACCGATGAAATTTTAGCGGGACATCAGAGTCATAAATTTTCCGTTTTTTCTTCTTCTTTTTTGCGTGAAAGTCGTCAAAACGAAAAGTCATATTTTTCATGGATTTTGTCATGTTGACACATAGAATGTCAAAGTGACATTATTTAAAATATTCGAACCGAACGACAGACGAAAAAAGAAGTAAAAATGAAGAAAGACATTTCAAACAGTGTTGAGCATCAATTATTCAAAAAATATTTGCTGATCAAATGCGGATTTTATTTGAATGAATTTTCAATTTAGATTATCATGTTCAATTGTTAAATGCCAGCCACCAATTCAATATGGTTGCCGTTCTCTTTCTGTATATATGCAAACTCATGTATCTATATATAAATACGTACAACAATGCCTGAATTGAGGGAAAATGTTGTTGAGATCGTGTTAAGTTATACAAAACTACTGATACGCAAAACGAACGAAATTGAATGGTGAACGCTGCATACGTATTTGTACGCATCAATGTATGATCCCTGTTTGGTATTTGCATTGTGCATGTATTCACCATACCAATACCAATGGATACGTAAAAAAAAAAAAATTAGCACCAGAGGGCACATCGATATTCATATAACTTATATACGTATGTGGTTCTTAAACGAAATCAAAGTACAGTCAGACAAAGAATTAATTGAAAAAAAAATACATTTAAAATGGTTACCATTTTGGTGAAGCGTTCATATTTTTAGTTCATTCGTATACTCCTATTATTTTCTTGGCATAATTAAAAATGTTTGCATTTCAAATTCAAACATAAAATTCATTTAAATTCTAATTAACATTTGAATCTTTGAAAATAATTGTCATTTTTGACTTTTTGATTGTCGAAATAAGAGAAATTGACATTTTGAGCATAATTCATACATCAATAAAAGGAGTCCACAAACCGAACTGTCTATTGGGCATGAAATGAAGAGTGTCATGTCAAGATAGAAATTGTCATTTTCCTTCTTCGATACCATTTTTGAAGTTTAGAAGTCAACGCACAACAGTCAAACAATATGAATTATCCGGGTAAATTGACATTTCATTTTGTTTACAAATAAATTCCGGTAATTTCAAAGAGCGGGAATCTGATTGAAATTGGCCATCATGCATTTAACTTCGCACTTCATATTTTGACTCGACATTTCAGCAATTTTTACGCTGAACATTTTTACTTTAAACTTTCAACGTTCACATGTCGTACGAAAGAAACCAATCGAATGACACATTTTTTTTATTTTATTTTTTTTTTTTTTAAGTTTTTCTTATTCAATTTTTCACTATTCTTTTGCTTTATAGCCCGTGAACGGTTTCATTCGGAAAGCGAAGAGTCATTAGGCTCTGAACAAGAGGCAGAAGCTGAACGTGAATTACAACGGCACACAACTATGGGTGAGTTCAATTTATCGATTTGAATCCGTCTATCCCTGTTATTTCGTTGAGTTGGATTTTGATTCCATTTAATTTTCAATAGAAATTGAATATGCCGATCCAGATGATGAAGACATAAATACGTCTTCAAGTCAAGTACAAGCAGTACGAAAAAGACGCGGTAATTTACCAGCTCATTCAGTTAAAATTTTAAAACGATGGCTTTATGAACATCGTTATAATGCCTATCCAAGCGATGCTGAAAAATTAGATTTATCACAAGAAGCAAATTTAACTGTTCTTCAAGTATGCAATTGGTTTATTAATGCACGACGTCGTATTCTACCCGAAATGATACGACGCGAAGGTAACGATCCAATGCATTTTACGATTTCGAGACGTGGCAAAAAATTAGCAAATGCATCTTCACAAAATACATCGGTGTCGAGTGTTAATTTATCGAATCAATTAATTGGTAGTCCCGTCGAAGAAGTGGTACGTATATGTAAAACCAAAAATATATTTCATTTTTGATGTTCAATGAATGGATGTGAATGGAATTTGTTGTCAACTGAACACAGATCGTTGGCGCCACAGAAGAAGTTGAAGATGAAGAAATTATCGAACAAGACGAATCAGGAAACACAATGACATTGAGTGGCCACTTCCTTCAAATGCCTGACGGAACATTGGTCAAAGCTGAACAGGATACTGAAATTGATTTCGAAGATAACATAATTTACAGGTAATATTTGGTTTTGGGATTTTCAAAAACCTTTTTGAATGCGATTCGAATAATGACATTGACTTTGTACCTCCGGAACAGATCCGAAGATGAAAGCGCCAATGAATATGAAGTATGCACCAGCCCTACCGAAGAGATTGAACAAAACTGGCAAGAAGTTATAAGGTAAAATAACAATGAATACCGCAGAACTTTCTTACTCGTTATTTGTTACTCGCTTGAATTGTATTTGGACAAAAATAAATCTAATAACGAATTTCGTTTTTTCCCCCTTCCCTTTTAAAATTAAATTTGAATAAAAAAAATAAAAAATACAATAATAAATAAACAGCGAAGAAGTGACAACAGAAACAGAATCGACAACAGAATACTGGAATGCTGCACCACATCCTCAACTAGCTCATTTACCACAATTACCACATCCACTGAATAGCAAAGTGGTAACGGCAACCGTTCCGGCAACGGCAACAAAAAAATTACCTACAACACAAATTGGTATGAATTCTGAGCCAAAAATCAAGCTCATCCACCGGTTTATATATCCGTGGATATCGTTATCCATTGAATCTATTGTTTTCAATGCAATTTAAATTTTAGCATTTCTTCTCCCTTTTTTCACCATTTTTCGTTTCTTTATTTTTGATTTCGAATGTTTATGTTTTCATTTTATTTGATTCAGTACCAGTACCGGTTGATTTGAAGCGTGTTCAAGTATTGCCTGCGAATTCATCTAAATTTCAAACAAAAATAGGCCAGGTACAGCTGGTTCGAACACAGGGTCAAAAGAATAACAATAACAAATCGTTAGGCACAGCCACAATAACGACTACAACAACATCACCGGGCATAGTCAAAGGTAAACAAAGAAAATTTAATATTTTATTGGAACATAATTACGCATAAGGCACAACCTCTGAATTTTATTCAAATTTACAAAACAAGACAAATGAGAAAAAAGGAAGAGGAAACGAAGAGAAAAATTCAAAAGTGTGAGAGAGAAAGAGAGAAAAAAGAAAGAAAGAAAGAAAGAAAGTGAGAGAGACGGGGCTATAAAGAGATGGAAAGATAGAGGGAAACAATTGAAATAAAATTTAACATTTATTAAAAATTTTGAGGAGAAAATCAGTAGAATTTAAGATTGAAAAAAATCGATTTTGGCTCATGCACCATGCTCTTGTGAAACTGAGATGAGCAAATGTTTTTTTTCTATTTTCCATGAGCACACTTAACACATTGTTCATTGTTCACTGTTAAGCTCCAAATTCAAATATTCAAAATATTTACATACGTATTGGGTTTCAAAATACATAACGTTGATATTTTGAATAACGCTGCATAATGTACAGTGTACATGCACGTAGTTATTTTTGCCGCTCTCGTCGATGTCTCGTCCTTTTTTGTCTTAGGTATTTGCATTAACAACAAAAAAAAAGCGAGACATCGGCGAAAGTTTCAAGAATAACTTTGTTAATGGGAACAGAATAAAATAAATGAGTACGAAATCAAAATGAAAAAAAAAAAAAAAAACAAACAATGAAACGTTCTCCTCAAACATCGAATTATTTTGTAAATAATTAAAATGCACTCTTCATATAATGTCATTGTAATCGTTTTCACAAAAAACAAATTTTCACGTTTCAACATTAAAATGATTCCTCAAAAAATGATTTCGAATTTGTTTTAATCCAAAAGCGACTGCTTAACCAAAGCGAATCCAAAATGTTGACGGTAATGTTTTAAACTCTGTTCAAAATGTGCAAATGACAGAGAATAGGATAGATATAGAACGAGAGGAGAATCGTGTATTTCTAAAAGAAAAGAAATGAAAAGAAAAGAAAACAGCCTCATAAACAAAATGAATATATTAAATTCTACAAAAAAAGAAAGGAAACAAATGTCGCATGCCTCATGCCGCATTTTACGGCTAAGTGCTCATTTTGCTTTCGAATCGATTGTCCGAAAATGTCCCAAATCCACATTTAATGTCCTAATACAATGTACAAAGTGCAATGCATAATGCAAATTTTGCTTATATTCAAAATACATATATTTTTCTATGAATCTTAAACGGACAAATTTTGATTATTTTATTAATCAAATTATTGATGCAGTAATTTGACAATGATCAATGCCTAATACTCTACCAAATACTTAAATATTCAGTAAATATTCGAAATATTTGATCGAACGAAATATGTTTTCGTTGAAAAATAAAACAAATAATTGTGAAACTTTTTTAAAAAGTCCAAATGATATTTTCATTTTGCATTTATACTGATTTCTTCTTGAAATTTTATCATTTTGTCCAAATTATAGAATTGTTTTTCCTAAAAAGGGAGAGAAAGAAAAAAATTTTGATAATGGAACTGATTTTGTTAATCAGCGCGAAAATAAAAAAAAAAATGAATCAAATCAAATCTCTTTCGCACTTCGAAATCTGAAATTTTCTCACAAATTTTTAGAAGAGGATGGGCTTCAGACTCAATCCAACTTATGAATTGGGTCCCTTTTAAGTTTAAATTGTTGCGTTTAATTGAGAAACAAGAGAATCTATCAATATTATGTATCAAACAAGATGAAAAATTGAATACACACACTCACAGTTTTATTATTTATCAGTTTTTTTTTTGCTTGTTTGTTTATCGAAAATGCCAGAGGTGATTAATCTTCCACTTGAGTCATGAGTCATGAGTCATGATTATTATTCTAAATTGGATCCAGTGGAATAGAGCAGATCTACCCTGAACCTGAAATTCTCATAACTTAGAATGTCTCATTTGAATTCAAAATATTTTGTTTTTTTATTTTCGTTTTTAGTTTGTTTTTTTTTTCGAATTTCCTAGCAAAACTTAGTTCAAAAAACCAAAATGACTCTTTCTGATATTACATATTTTCTTTATGATTGACTTCTCTGTCCTTCCCTCTTATTCCATTCTTTTTGTGAAATAATTTTTGTTTTTGTTTTGTATGCGAAATGATTGAAGTTGTACTGGACTTATTCCGAAAGAAAGCGAATTTCGGAATTTTTTCGAAATAGTCCATTTTCGGTGTGATTTTGTCATTTAAATCAAGTGTCCATTGCAATTATTACACTAGTTTGAATCTCATATAAATGCCGAGTACAACACATTTTACATGTCCAAAAAACTTCAAATAACAACAACGAAAACAACAACAACAAATATTTTTTAGTTCCATTTCTAACCATAAACCATTTTTCTATTATTTTTTTTATAAAAAACAAATTCATTCTGCTAAAACAAACGTTTTTCTAATCGGTTTTATTTATGTTATTTAGTGAAACTATTGAAATTGAATTCTGGGATGGGCATCATCACCAAAAAAGACCCGAATTCCACACAACAATAAAAATTGTTAAAAAGTATGATGTGGATAATCGCGCCTATACTAAAACGTAATCGTACGCATACATGTAGCAAACAAACAGAAAATGAAACAAAAATTGAAAATTTAAGAATAATTCGACAACAACAAAGAGAGAAGAAAAACCAGAAAAAAATTTAATGAATAAAAATATTACGAAAAAATTTGTCAAAATGAATAGGAATTGCAATGAATAGCAAATGCCAAAAAGAACGTAATAAATAAACTGAACAACAATTACATTTATTGTTTTAACGACTCTCGCCGTATTCTCGCCGCAATTTACCATTTCCGCGTTAATTAATAAAAAATAAAATCAACCAGAATATTCAAAAAAAAAAAAAAAAA
>GL501535.1:192420-204292 GCA_000149185.1 Mayetiola destructor | reverse complement strand
GGCAGTGTTTTTATTACACAGCAGTAGATTCTCTCTCTCAATTTGAGAGAATCCACGGAATTTCTATTCGTAATTAGAAGACGGGGAAACTCTTTTTTATTTCAAAAAATATTTTATGATAATAATAAAACAGATGAAATCAATAATCAATAGCTAGCCAATAGTTAGTCATTTTGTCCCAATTTAGCCGACTGACTAAGATAGTTATATATTTTCCACACGGGAATTGTGCAAAGGAATGACCGAGAATGATTTTACCTTTCGCTCTGGATGAGTATCGTTGTAATGATGAACGTGCAATTGCATTTCACCAATAATATACACTGCCAAGCTAAACTCGGGAGTAGTGCTTGATGTGCGTTATTATAAATAGTATAATTGGAAACCGAGATTGAAAAAAAAAATTCTAGAAAGAAAAAATTTTTAAAAAAAATATTCAAAAATTTCTCCAATGGGGGACCCTTGTGCGAAATTTTTTTTTCTCGACATTAGACGACACACGAACAAACAGCATTTCATTTTCATATACATATACAGATGTAAAAGAAAACTATTAGGAGGGCCTAATTACATTTGATTCCGGCGAAATTATTCCAATTTCGGTAAGTTCATTTTATTTCTTTAACAGAAGAAATTTATTATTCGGATGACCAATTCTCGAATATGGTGGGCAAACGAAATAAAGATGAGCAAAAAAGATATTAGTACGAATCGAGCAATACAATGATTCAGTGAACGCTTCGGTAAATTACGTTTCAATACAACGGGTCTTTTTTCAAACGCAATGAAGAAAAAGCATTGTATCGTTTCGATGTAGAATTTAAATAAGTAAGTGTATAACTAACTCACAAAATATTGTGCTCTTCACTTTTTCGAATTTCAGTGAATTCTTTGTAATGTTTTCTATTCAATACAATGGTTCTTTTTTTCAAATGACATTTTAACTTATTGCGCTGTTTCCCTTTTCAGGAAAATTAACAAGATGATAAGAATATGAAGTCGAAGGGGCAATTGGTGAACGAGTCAGAGGACGGACGAAACAGAAACGGAACAAAAGAGTTCCATGTAAGACATGCAGCTGTTGGTGAAGACTGGATAACTGAAGGCTTTGTAAGTGTTGAGCGTATCCAAGCATACCGTGCATCAGAAATCCCTCCAATAAGTTTACTTTGAAATTTCGCCTACAAAAAAACAGCACATTGTTCAACAATTGTTCCTATGAACTGAAACATCAACATATCAAAATTGACTCCGATGGGCTTTGCTGGTTGTTGCCAGAGCTCAAATTAATTCCAGATATCCCAGCAAAAATTCATATACAAAAAATCAATTCATTTCTAAATCGTAATTAATTTACAGTGGTGCAATGAAGGTTTCGACATCTACACAAATATTCGGTATACAGTATACTCGTTTGGACCTCGGAAAATATTTCCGCACTATGATCACACTAATTTCATTGTTGCGGAGAAAAATCGTCGCGAATTCCAAAATAAAGTCCGTCCAAATCCGGAAGGTCCTAAAACCAAGTGAGGTGTTTGTGCTGTTTTGAGGATACCCATTCATCCAAATTTGATCAGACCACCAATCAATCGATGTCTAACTCAAGCTGAAAAACAAGCTAATAAATTGCATCGAAGGTAGTTTCTAGTTAAAGAAAAAAATTACATTTAATGTAGATATGTTTCATTAATCTCCGTTTCGTTTTTTCAACAGACCAATTGCTACTATCAGCGATTCAATAAATGCTGTTTATATTAGATCACCACCACCACCGCCACCGCAAACACCAAAATTATACATGGACGAAATGAAAATCAACAAAATGATGAATCATCATTTCATCAACAACACGGAATCCACAAAATATTGCTGGAGAGCAAAATGAACAAAACAAAAAGCACAAGTTAATCAACAGAATCATCAGCACGTGCCAGAAAATGTGCAGGTAATAAAAATTTAGTAATTTTTGGAATTGCTGAAGTAATTTCTTTTTGTTTCAGCAAAATTATTTCTACATGTCTTGGTGGAAGGAGTACTCACGCCTTTCAACCCATAAACGAATAATGCAACAAAATTGCGGAACAGACAGTGAATTTGTGGATTTGTTGAGCAAGTCTCAAAAAACAAAAAGCAGATTGTAGTATCGGGCCTATACACCGAAACATCAAAATTATTATTATTATTTTTTTTTTTCATTTCTAATTGTATCATTTCAATGTTTTGTGCTTTTTTTTGACAGTAAGTTCATGTTTAGGTGTAGAGATGACGCTGTTCGCAATTGTCCAAAATACTAACAACGGCTCATTTTATTTCGTTTCGTACACAAAATGATTATTTATCGCTTTATATTGTTTTGTTCTGAATTGATTTATGCAATCATCACTAAAAGAATTTGGGAACATTCTGGCACAAAGCTCATTAACTTATCAATGTTTTCGGTGTGGAGTATTCGGTTTGGAATAATAATCTGCTCCTAATATACTATAAAATGAATTATTCAACGTTGGCGTCACTTTGTTGCAAAATCAATCAAACAGGAGAAATTTAGGCCAATTTTTGGCTGTAACCTTTGGATGCGATGAAGGAACAAATCTACATGTATCGATTAGACTGGATAGTGAGCCAAAAAGTGACTAACTGAGATTAAACATTGAACATACGCCAAATGAGTTAATTAAAAAATAATGGAAATTATTTTGATGAATAAATTAATGGAAAAGTAATAAAATATTGATAAAATGAAAATACATATTGCAGGAATTTGGCTCTCAATTAGTCATCGAAGAGATGATAAAGACTTTAACTATGAGACACTCTTTTTTCACGAATAACTTGAAATTCGTGTAGATATTTCGAAGACAAAACGATAAGTAAATCCCAATGTGAAAATTATAATTTTATCCAAGATGTTTTAATTTATCAATGAGAAATGGATAATGAGCTATAAATATGAGTTTTTCCTGCTTAACGGTAAGCATAAAATCATTTTACGAGGCGGTTAGTAGAAAGTTTCTGCATCGGAACCATCCTCAGAGAGCATAGCCGCTTACTAGTCACGCCATCTGTTGCATAGGCCACGAAAATAAAAGATTAAGAATGACATTTATGACTGACTGTAAGCCGCACAATGTTTACAAATTGCAATAGCGTTCCTTGGACCGCGCTAGTAATTTATCGTAATTTGTTTTTCATTAATATTACCGAATACAATTCCAAAAACAAGAATCAAATAAAATGTCAAATAATCCAATCAACGATTATGGTCCTGAATCAGCAAAACGCATAAAAGTGAGTATTCTTTTTGAATCGAACTACGAAAAAGAAAAAAATTATTTTATTTCATATGACAAATGTCATTTGTTTGCTTTACAGGGCCTAACAATAGTGAAGCCAATTATTTATGGTAATATTGCTAGATCGTTTGGTAAAAAACGTGATGAAGATGGTCACACACATCAATGGACAGTTTATTTAAAACCATATAACAATGAAGATATGTCTAATTGGGTGAAAAAAGTCCATTTCAAATTACATGAAAGCTATGCTAATGCAAATCGAACAATAACAAAGCCACCATATGAAGTGACCGAAACGGGATGGGGAGAGTTTGAAGTGGTGATCAAATTATATTTTCATGATCCAACTGAGCGTCCAGTGACTTTGTACCACATTTTGAAATTATTTCAATCACCAATTGTCGAGGGTGAAGTGTCAGCTGCCGATGCAAAAAAGGGTCTCGTCTCCGAATCATATGAAGAAATTGTTTTTCAAGAGCCTACTCAATATATGCAACAATGTTTGAATAACACAAAGGCTTTGATTAATGGTCAATATACACATGATACCGATTGTAGGTGAAATTCATTCGATTTGGTCAATGGTTATGTGATGATTTTTTTATCTTCCTTTTTCATAAATTGCAGTTGAGGAGCTCATTTCGCGAACTTTAGAAAATATTATCGATGTCAAAGGGAAGGTCAAACAGGAAATTACAGCGTTGAAAGACAAGCTTACGTTGGCTCGAGAAACCATTGGCCGTTTCAAAACAGAATTAGCCAAAGTTCAAGAAAATCCACAACCTGTTCAATAGATATTATATTCCATTCAATAAATAAATAATAATGATAATTTTTGTCCATTCATCATTTTTGAAACTTTTCAATTTCCATGGTTTATCACTAGATGGCGTTCTGATGCAGGTTCGCATCAGATTTCAATTCCAAAATATTTCAAAGAAGATGAGATTGTGAATGAATCTCAACAGTGCCACCAGCGAATGTTCTCACTATCAGTTCAATTAAAACGAGTTATATTCAAACTCAGTTTAAATTTTTGTTTCCCTGAAATCTTTCGTCCGATGTCTTTTTGCTTGTTTTATTCATATAAAACGGTCATTCGAATGAAATTGGATATTGGCAGATGGTGAATTGTATGTTTCATGGTATTCGTTTGAAATTTGAATTCGTGTTAATTTTATTTCATTGCTGAGTTCACTGGATGCTCCTAGAATAGCTATTCTTAATAATAATCATCAATTATCTTGAAGTTTGGGGATAGAACATACATATACGTATGATCATCGTTTTGAGTAATTTCCTAGAAAAAAACATTCAGTTCTAAGCCTTTTTTTTCAGCCGATTTATCAACGAATTGATTTCAAATAGTTTCCACTTCGAAAAAAGATGCAAACAAGACGCAAAGTAAAACGAATTATTGTTAATTTGAAATAATGGATTGATAAAAACGCATGCGTGAACATTTCACAAGGTCGACGAACGCATGAGAATATCAAACAAGGGTTGTTATATATTCTTTTATCCTTTACTTCATAGTAATCGAATCTTATATAGTATGTGTATAAATTTAATAAATAATAAATATATAAGGCGTAAATAGAAACGGCTCTCAAAAAAAATGTTTTGGCATTCAAATTGATTAACTTAGTGATCTAAAATACAGAAACGTAGGTGACAAAAAAGTCAATGCCTTTTCGATTCTGGAAATGGCTCTTTGGTTGCCGAGAATTTGGAATGAAAGGAAAAATGGTTTAAACTTCAGGGAATGCCTCGTTAATTGAATAATCTATTAGATTGACCATGGGGAGTCAATATGTCAGGTTTAGAGTCAGCCAAATCGAACCGAGCGCCCTTTGGTAAACTTTTGAAAGGACTTCGACTGTTAAAAAAGCCGGTGACATAAATGTAGTGAAAAGTGTTGAATATATTACTGACGCCATTATGTGTTTTTTCGTAATCGTTGAGCGTGCATCATGAAAAGCAAAATCAGGAATTGCCCGAGTGAAAAAAAGAGAACATTTGATTCTTTTGTGTCCCATTTAATTCGATCCAATTTCAAGGACAAATTGGAATTGAATCAAAAAAGAAAAAAGTATAATAGCAGTCGCCATACCTTTTTGGTAGGTTACAAAGTCAGTCTTTTAGCGTGGCACTACTATCGATATTGTCTGAAACTTTGACAGTTTATTCAATACAAATTCAGTCATGTTGTCTCCTCATGAGATTGACAATATGATGTTAGAAACATTTAGTTTGATGTGTAAAAGTTGCAAAAAACTACACAAAAATTTCGATTTATGATCAGAGACCATTTCTAGATTCTTTGTGACATTTCAAACACAATTTTAGGAATTTTTTTTCAAAGATGCTTATACATTAATAATAATTATCGTTTCCATTGTTTTTATGAATTCTCCCGCTAGGGCTACATAAGAATGAATTTTTGTTCCAATTTTTTTTAAGAATTAGATTTGATTGGAATTCTGTCAGCTATGCACTTGCTGAGATTTGACTGATTGAGACAATGTGTATGTATGAGTCATACAGTAATGATTTTAACGATGTGCTATACATACCTGCAAGCAAGTAGGCTTATCTAGTAGGTTGAGTAATTTTGCTCAAGTCGAGTAAGTAGGCTAGTAGGTTACTTGACGTTACTAAGTAGCTATAACTTACTCAAGTAACTTAAACCTACTAAGTAACTAAAACCCAGGCCATGTTTTAAGAATTGGTGATCTTTTTTTTTTTTGCTCATTGAAATAACATCACAAATTGAATGAGCAAAAAAAAAGTTCACCAATTTTTAAAGTATGGCCTGGGTTTTAGTTACTTAGTAGGTTTAAGTTACTTGAGTAGGTTTTAGTTACTTAGTAGCTTTAAGTTACAAGTTACTTAACCTACTTGATTAGGTAAAGTCAAATCAAGTAAGTAGAGTAAGGTTTAGTAAGAAAAAAGTAAGTAGGTTGGAATAAAAACTACTGGCAAGTAGAAGGCGAATTTCATCTTACTTGCAAGTATGGTGCTATATCTTGATAATTTTTTTTTTTGCTCATTGAAATAACATCACAAATTGAATGAGCAAAAAAAAAGTTCACCAATTTTTAAAGTATGGCCTGGGTTTTAGTTACTTAGTAGGTTTAAGTTACTTGAGTAGGTTTTAGTTACTTAACCTACTTGATTAGGTAAAGTCAAATCAAGTAAGTAGAGTAAGGTTTAGTAAGAAAAAAGTAAGTAGGTTGGAAAAAAACTACTGGCAAGTAGAAGGCGAATTTCATCTTACTTGCAAGTATGGTGCTATATCTTGATAATGTTGCCTTCGTTGTTTTTCATTGATTCTTCTGGAAGGGCTACCAAGAATATTTCTTGAAAATTACCATCTTGAGATTAGAATGAAATGATGCACGCTCATTTAAATAGGATATGGAATATATGGAATTCAGATATCATTTTCGGATATTGAATAGTCGACCATTTTTTTCTGTCAGCCACATTTCTGTATTTTAGGTTGTGAATCTATTTAATTTGAAAATCGAATATAATTTTTGAGAGCCATTTACAGGAAAAAATAGTACTATTCAGAACAGCCTTATATATAATATTATATATGCAGCGCCGTGACATTGTGCATTGTGCATTGTATATTGTATATTCAGTTTGTTGATGTAGATTTATTATTTTATTTTTATTTCATTCACAAACTGCAAACAGCATACAGTTGTACGAATTCACACTATTTACCGTTTACCATTTGCACTGGCTGCAAATCATACATGTCTACGGACTACGAACAATGATTGATTTCGTTTCGCTTAACGAATAGGATTTATTTTCCCTCATTATTCGAACCAATTCTCGGATGTATATAGAAATCCACATATTTTATGAGAATATTTTCATTATTCTAATCAAATCATATGTCTCGAAATATTTTTGCGATTTCAAATAGTTTGATTCATCAATCGAATTTCAGAAAAAATAGGAAAATCGAATATTCGACGATTCGACGATTGTCTGGCTCCACGTTAAATGAGAAAGAGAAGAAAACTGAATGAAACTGGAATATGAAGGAATAACAGACAGAAAGTTGCTAACATGCTAAAATCGTTAAAAATACCGTTCACCATTCATATACAGAACTCATATATTTTCCATTCTGGGTATTGAAAGGTTGGCAATGCATTGCTAAAAGTGGCTGCACTATGTCATTGTGTTTGTATGATGAGTTTCGTTTTATAAACGCACCCTTGTTTATATTGTATAAGTATATATTTATGTATATAGGGAGTTGTCTGTGACCTCATTCCATTGCATCAAGATCAACATTTTTTACCCTCCGTACTTTATTTTGCATGCTTTGTATAGTACATTGTACATCGTACATACAAACGTAATAGTTCATGTGTTCAGACTACTGTGCGATTGCCTTAAAGTACCATTGAATTTCGATTATTTATTCCTTTTTCTCTTTTTTTCTCTCATTTTACTCTTAATGAGTCTTCTTTATTTTTGCTGTTTGATAGGCAAAAAGAAATGAATAATAATTTTTTTGCAAGTCTGAGTGTTTTTGAGACGTGATGTTTAAACATTCGAACGTTTCTCAGAATTTAAATATGCTTCAAATACATCAAGGTGTGCTAAATGGTTTTGACTTTAAACTCAAAACTGCATGAAATACTCTTGCGGCAGATCACAGAAATTTATCTTAAATGAATCGATCCATATTTATGATTTGTAGTCGTCGTATGAAAGATTCTGATCGATTAAAACCGATAATAACACATCCAGTCGGATTAAACAATAATAGTAATTAATGAATTTAGAATTGAAAGATCCACTTAAAAAATCCGGACGGCGAATGGATAGGTCGGTTGTAGGCTGTAGTTTAAAATTTACGAGTCTTTTTCCATCCAAACGTCTTTGCATTCGCAATAGAAATCAAATGAATATGAGCCAGCCAAAGAGTTTATCATTCGCACAACGAAATGTTTATAATTATTAAAATAAGCATGAAAAATACATATTTTTGCACTTCACGAGGCTGAGACAAAGTATAGACATCAATGTAGAAGGAAATAATCCATGGATACCGCAGTAGGAAAAGGTCAAAGTATGATTTACGGATTAGCTGAAACTAGAAACAGAATCCACAGCCCTCTTAATTATTTTCTATTGAAAAACTCCGTGCAATCGAAATATCAACGCATTGTAGATTCACCAATTTCAAGCAATATTTAGTTGGAATTTTTTAATTTTCAGCACGATCCCATAGACATTTTAAAGATCTCAAAGAATTGCGTGCGTGCTAGGAAAAATGGAAGGGAATCAATTTCACTTGATTTTGATGCCAATTTCCATCTAAATTTACATCCGGAAAATATTAAAAACGTGCACAACATGCAATGTCATTCAAAAGAAAAAGTCTGCGTATACAATGCAAAATGCAAAATGCAAACATATAATGAATACATTGTATATTGTATACCAACATAGACAGTGAACATTTAATAATGGAGAGTGTTCCACTGATTGTTCAATAGAGTTCACAGTTCAGGAATATCCTTTGGTTGAAGAATGAAAGAAAATTGTGCTTTTGCTCGAATTTATATCATAACCCAGACAACCAGACACATAAGTCTCCACAGTGAGGTAAAGAAAAAATAAACAAAATTGAATACAATACCCAATATCCATCGTTTTACATATCCAATGCAATAAATAAATACAATGCTGAAAAAGTATGTTTTATATAAATGCATGCGGAACTGATTGGGTATCCAATGTGTAATGTCAGTGTACACTGTACAGTATTCAATTTCAATGCTATATACTAACTGAGCCGATCGATCGACTGACCGACGTTTCATGTGCAATGTCTATGTCCACTTTTGTTGAAATTCGAAATTGTTTCAATTCTATACGAAAGAATATAAAACAGATGTTGATACATTCGAAATAGAATCATCTGAAACATATAGATTCGAATTTGTCGCTCGATTTGACCACTATAAAGTGGCTTTTTGGGTGGGATGGAAGTGAAAATTATGAAAAAAAAAAAAACGACTCAACAAAACATAGAATGTATCGAAGTTGCATAAAAATATGATAAAGGCCAATCAATATTGTTTGAACTGCACTTTCAAATGTCACCAATAAAACATCGAATTTTCATATGTCTGGCCAATCCTATCACATTCAGCACTATCGACACATATCTAATAAATTCAATTCTGCAAGCATATAATACATTATTATATGTTCTATGGGTTTTTTATTTTTCACCTCATTTCAAGTTTTGGACTTTCAAAATTTCGAATTCGGTTTTCCGTTCTGTCTTGGTTGATGTTTTATTTATTTTTTTTTCGGTGGTGCTTTTATCGTCGAATGCCGGAAATGCATTTATAAATTTTATACTTGTGAATTTTGGATTCACTTCAAAGAAATACACAACATCATGAATTTTAATGTAAATGAATGCGGAATAAATACATACGCCCCAAATACCATCCATAATTGAATATAGTTCAACAGAATAAATGATGGCAGGTATTACTCACGAAAACGAAATCAAAAATCAACATAAAGAAAGGATTTGATTATGTGCAAAGCTCATTAGATTCCATTGAATGAGTTATAGTATCGATGAACGTCGCCAATAGTAAACGTTATTAACGGTTATTGAACTAAAATCAAATTAAACTCCTGGTATTTTCCAAATAAAAATTTGAAAACTGTGATTGTATTGAGCTGATGACTAACAAACAATCATTTGTCTAGCCTTTGTTATTAACGAAAGTTAAAATTTACCGTTTCGCCGAATTTTCATGAATAACAGAAAAGAAGAAAGCAATTGCGGCAAAAAAAAAAATCCCATTCGATTTGGTTTTTATATGGGAAATGTATACAAATATAAAGCCATTCATTATACTCTGCACAATGTACGGTGAAGAGTGAAGCGGAAAGCATTTTATATAACAAACTGTCTGGAATTTCAGGAAAATTGCACTTGCTCCCATATTCCATAGCGACGGGATGGTTTTTGCAATCTTTGTATTGAATCGTTCGTTGTTTTCGTGAAATATATTATATTTATAAGTTAAATGTTTATTCGTTACCATGGGAATGGATTCATGTTCATGCGACGTTTTTCGCTTTCTAGTTAGTTTAACTTTTGCTATTTGTGTCTCTTTCAGCATTTATGTTTGTTATAGCTTTGTTCTATTCTATTCTAGGAAGGTAGCGCAGTATATCAGTCAGACTAATTTTTGTTTTTCCATTATTTTGCGTCTGTGTAACAGGGTGATTTTGGCCACAATTGGAAGAGCATAACAACATATTGCTGGTGTTTCGTGAACGATGTTCAAAAGCGGGAAAGTATCACCTTATGCCCGATTCAAAATATGGAACAATTGCTATAGAAAGAGAAAAAGAAGGAAATCGACTCGACCATATCCCTGTTACATACTGCAAGATGCACATGCCGTCGTCTGGATTCTAGTTTATGGATGAATGGTACGTTTAGTTAAATCGATTAAAATGCCGTCAGTAATGCAAAGGGAAATATTATCCCTTCATGATTTCAGATAGAATACCAGCGAATGTCATTGAAAAAATATATTCGAGTGCAGTACATCGTATATATTATTACGCTAAGCGTTTTATTGATGTCCCTTTTATAAGTTGAATACTGAGACGATTTTTATAAAAAATACACCATTGTAAAGATCCTATCGAGTTGAGATGTGCAGAATGTATTTTTTATAAGAATCGGTTAAAAAATCAATGGTTAAAAATCAGGTTGAACAGGAAGATGTAATCCTTGGTACGACACATACAAAGAATATTCACACGTACACAGCTCGGAAGACGAAACAGAGAGAAAACTAAATACAAAGACGAATGCTCAACAGAAACGAACGTATTTGTATGTATGTAGCATTCTTTCCCATTGAACGTTCGTCTGTGTGTTTTGTTTTTCTCTGTTTCGTCTCTCACTGTGTATATGTGCTTCACTGACCACTAGATGATATTTTATGAAAAAAAAAAATTTAATTTTGAATTTTGGTTTGTTCAAACCGTTGGAGTACATGTACTCAATCTGATATTTTTTCTAAAATTCTCACGGCAACAATGCCATGAATACATCGAGCGGAAAAAATTGTCGCAACAAGAATTTAGATGGATCATTCATTCCCATTTGTCATTTGCCTCATTGTGGTGGATTATTATTCTCTGGAATATCACCCTGGATTATATTGATTTCAAGCAGTGTTTCATTTTAGCAATCCAAATGGCATAAACGAAAGCGGGTATAAATTTTCCAAAATGGTCATAAAATTTAACAAAAGTGGACATAAATTTTCCGAAATGGTCATAAAATTTCCCAAAAATGACATAAAATTTCCCAAAAATGACATAAAAATTCCTAAAAATGTCTGGAATTGTTTATTAACATTTGTATAAATGTCAAAGATCAGATGCCATGTTGACATTTTAATCATATGACGTTTGACCTAAATAAGGCCCGTTTACACGCGAAAAATTATGGCGTGTTAAAACGTTCCATAAATTTTGGT
>GL501535.1:142586-158954 GCA_000149185.1 Mayetiola destructor | reverse complement strand
TAAATACCATTATTATTGATTTAATTTATTTATTTTAAATGTATTTAATTTACTTCATTATTTATTAACTTATTGACCAAATAATTCTACTTTAATTTAATTTAATTGAATCGATTTATTAAGGAGGAAGAAGGAACTTAAAATTGCTAACTCTTTTTCCAAAATCGTCTGCTTGTATTAAGCTGACGCTAAATAAATAAATAATTGAATTAATTGAATTAACACCCACATTTTTTTATGGAAATATGTCACTCAGGTGTAAACCAAGACATATTATCAAGAAAATCGTGGCTTGCAATGTATTATTATGATGAAATCACCTGAAATAGGTGTTCCATGGACTTTCCATTTTACGCGTTATTGTTGTTGTAATTTTGACTCCTATTTTTATTCAAAAAGTATTAAATAATATTGAATATTTTGGAGAAAAAAATTTCGAAAATATTTTCTGCATGAATAAAAATCGAATACACTGCCATGAAACTTGGAAGTAACGATTGATGCATGATTCCAAAAAATCTATTTCTAACGAATGATGTCCCTAGATGGTTTGTGGTTTGACAAAATATTGACATGTGAAATGTGAAAACGTGTGGATTGAATCAGAAATTATTGGGAATAAATTTGCTGCTCATTTCCTGTTTTCTCGCGCATTCTTAGGAGATTGATCGAGCAATATCGCATTGCATGGTTCGAGGGCAATCGGCGACTTCCATAAAAATAATTAATCCTAGAAATAAATCAATCTGAAAGAAAGCTAATTTTTCAAAATTTTCGGTACAAGAGCTGGCACTTGGGAGGTCTAACGAGCATTGCCACTTGAAAAAATCTCAGTACCAATAAAAATTTCGTCTTCCGTAAAAATTTGAACAGAATCATAGGTTTGGTTTTCAAAATAATTCGATTTGAATGTAAAAATTGCTGATTTTTAAACATTTGCTGTACTAGAGCTTCCTTCCAGGCGGTTGACTCCGCATTTTACATAACGATGTAAAATCTCAATTCTATAATAAACATCTTCTCCTGTCAAAATTTAAAAGAAGTCGTAGTTTCGGTTCACGAAATAATTTGATCTGAAAGTGAAAATTGCTTATTTTTGGACATTTGTTGTAATAGTTCTACCTTCCAGCAGGTTTAACGAGTATAGCCACTATATAAAACCTCAATGCCATTGAAAACTATGTCTCTTGTAAAAATTTGAACGAAATCGTAGGTTTAGTTCTCTGTATAGCTCGATTCAAGTGAAAAAATGGTTGATTTTTTAAAATTCGTGGAACTAGAGCTACCATCAAGGGGAAAACAATTAATGCGAGAATGCGATGCAATGCCCAAAAATTCTAATCAATTCAATCAATTAAATCCAATGCATCTCCCACTTTTGGAGACTTATATGGATTGACTTTTCGATTTGAATCGAAAAAATTGATACAATAAAATATTGAAAATTGGTAGTCAATAGGAACAATCGAGCTTTTTTAAATTAGCACTGAGTTTGAAATTTCAGCATTTTGATTCGAATTCGTTCCTAAAATTATTATTGTTTTCATGATTGTTAAAATTTTCATCCTATTTTTACAACTTTTCAAATGTATCAAGTCCACGATCAAGTCAAATCGAAACGTCAAATATAAGTCTCTAATAGTGGAGAATGCTTTGAATTGAATTGTTTTGAATTGATTCTGATTTTGAACACATTCTTCCAAGAATAAATAAGAAGTGACAACACTGAATATGAGTAATGCATGCGAAAAAGAATCAGCCGTGGATGATTGTTTGAAGAATAATTCAATAAAGCGAAATCAATAATAATAATACAATAATCGCATGTCTTTTATTCAAAAAAAAAAAAAAAATCTAAAAAAATCTGGAAAAAGTCGATAAATATTGGAATTTGTAAGTATATTTAGATATTTTTGCAGATAAGACTACTTTTTCCGAAAAGTATCTGGATTAGATATTGTAAAAGAGATGTATCTACACCAGATTATTTCAAGATTATTTCAATATTTCTTATCTAACGATAACACAGTTATATTCCTCTCAGCTACCATTCAGCAGGTCTAACGGTGGTCTGATTTTGCATTCCAGTTTTGGGATTTTGCAATCTAAGTTTGGGAAATTGCATTCCAAAATTGGAAAATTGCATCCCAAAGTTGGGAAATTGAATTCCAAAAATGGAAAAAATTGCATCCCAAATTTCGGATTTTTGCAAACTGAATTTGTTACTTTTGCAACCCTTTATTGGAATTTTGCATTCAAAATTCGGGAAAATGCATTCTTTATTTGGAATTTTGCATTCCAATATCTTAGGAACTTCATTCTTATGATTTTCTTTCATCTTATTTGAAATCAGCTATTTCTATTTATTAATGTTAAGATCGAAAAGTTCGTGAGTTCTCGAATTTCTTAACGAGTGTGATGCAATTTTCCAATTTTGGGATGCAATTTTTCCTTTTTTGGAATGCAATTTCCCAAACTTAGATTGGAAAATTCCTAATCGGGAATGCAAAATCATTATTCCAATCGTAAGTTTGGTTCTCGAAATATTCAGCTCTGATTGACTTTCTCCATACAATTTTGCATTTTTATCGTTATTTTGCATACAAATCTATGAACATAAAAATGAATGAATTTATTTATGATGCGAGTAGATTTTTCAGTATTTTTGGAAATTTCTGCATGTAATGGGTCTTCTTCAGTAAATTTTTCAATCACATTTTCCTATTTCGACAAGCGGCGAATTGCCGTCTTTCTGATTCCTTCACATACATCATAAACTCATGAAAAACTTCAAAAAAGTCTCATTTCATTGAATATATTCCAAATTTTGGATTCCTGAGTTATTCGACCACTATTGTTATTCGCAGAAATACCAGTGAACGACTAAGGGCAAAAATGAGCATTTCAATGGACATTCGTTATTTGCTATTCAAAATTGCCAAATTTTACTAAAAATGTATCCGTTAATGATATTTGTAATACAAATGAATAATAATAGTCAACGATTAAAGTCTACTTCATTATTTTGAAGAATTCGCACGTTATAAATGTGTTTTTAGATTCTACGTTTTTAAATTCTGCGTTTTCCTCTGCGTTTTTACATTCTGCGTTCTTAAACAGTTCCCAAATAGGAAATGTTCCAACTTTACATTAGGAATTTTACCTCAAATATAGGCAATTATTTTGTCGACGATGACGTCACTCTCCAAACTTGAAAACAGATTGTCTTTGTCATGTGTGTGAATATTGAAATTTTCTTTTGACGCGTCAAATTCACTGAGATACTGAGATCGCAAATTCTTTGAAAATTCTCCATTACGGATATATGTCAAAAAAATTATGAAAAATTGAAAAACTTTTGGTGAGTAATTTGAGGTCGCTGATTACGAATCTGCCATTTCCCTATTTCCGGTCCTGCACACACAAGAAATCTTCTGTTATAATTGTGATTTGAAGTTGTGTTTCATAAAATTATCACATTACAATGGTGAAAGTAGTGATCTGGTAGTGATATTCACAAAGGCGAATGTAGTAATATGCAAATTTGTCATAGCTGTCAAATACGGCGTGCGAACTACCGAATAATGTAAAATCATTTTTTTTAATCAAACTCAATATTTTGTGATCGTTTCCTTATAATGAAAATTAATAATAATTTTCTTAAAAATATAAACTGCGTCTATCCTGAATCGATTACTTCGACTTCAGTTCTGATTGATGTGGATGACTTTCGGAGGCACTTTTCTTTTGAATAATTCAGGAAGGCAAAGCTTCCTGCAAATGCTCATTCGACGGAGCTTATTTTGCCATCTTTCACTTTTTTTTTTTATTATTTATTAAGGTTTCGACGTCTACTTAAAGATGTGATAAGTGTCACTATCAAAATCTATGTCAGAACAATAAAATTGAAATTAGATGCCAGTTGAACATTTTCAGGTTTTACTGCCAATATTTTCAATCACGGTTGTGCAAAGAATTATTTTTCAATGGCCGAATTCCATCCCTATTTTCATCATAACTTCCACTATTTAACGGCCGGCGGAATATTTACGAATCCGTCATCAATTTTATTAGGAATTTAGGGAAGAAATATGATGCATATGGGGAATTTTATGAGGAAAATAGTAGAAGTTATGATGAAAATATGGTAAATTATGAAAATAGAGAAAATTAATATCGACGTTTTTTATTCGAAATAAATTTATTTTCAATAAAAAAAAACAAGAGAACATTCGGATTATTTTCAAGAAAAAAACAAAAAAAAAAACAACAAATGTATGGTTTCGAACGAAATGTGCGAATTGTTATTCGATATTATATTCATACGATCATTTTAAAGTTTCTGGAACATGAAAACGAGGAATTTCGGGAATATTGAGTTTATAGTATAGAAATTGTGTTGTAGGCTCGCACCATCATTCGAAATTTTGTTGAAATATGTTTTATGTTAAGTTTAATT
Organism: Mayetiola destructor; assembly: GCA_000149185.1. Lineage (NCBI taxonomy): Eukaryota > Metazoa > Arthropoda > Insecta > Diptera > Cecidomyiidae > Mayetiola > Mayetiola destructor. The sequence continues at coordinate 154,495 of GL501535.1, read as the reverse complement.
TTTTTCCGTTTTCAATATGAAATTATAAGTTCGTCAATATGAAATATTATTTGATTCTATTTATGCAATTCACATTTCATTTTGTCAATGGAAAGTAACGGAAATTAAAATGAAAAAAAATTCCAACTACTTTAGTTCCCGGCATTTTTCAATTTGCTCACAAGCCTGTTTTCAATAGACGTCCGAATATTATGTATTACATTTCGAACCCAAGCAAACCAGTGAAAATGCGAAATATACTCCTTTTTTTCTCTTTGCTTCGATTTTATTGCGATATATATATACATATATTTGTATTTGTGTCACTCTCGACATTAGTGTGAATGCGTCGTTGCAACGTCGCGACAAAAACATGAGAAATGTTAGTATAAGATTATTACATACGGTATTGTCTGTGGGTCGATAAGTACATAAAAGTGCTGTACGGCCAATGGCAATCAGTGACAAAAAAAAAAAAAAAAAATTAGTTTTCCCTTCATTTTGCTCTTTGGCTGCTGGAAACTATGTGCATGTAGTTTCATTTGACTGAATCCAATTCTATATACTATGCAGCATATTATCCATTATTATCAACTCAGTTTGGAGTGATATAGATGGCTAACAGGGCTATGAAGGCATAAGGCCAACTGTATAATAAATAATTATATGTATGTTTGAAAATGTTTTCATTGAATGCAAAAAAGTAGCAATGAACTCATAACTCACACAAACCAACTATTTCAATATCTTTTTATAATATTATTGCATTATAAAAGATTATTCAATGTTCAGTCTCTAAAAAGAGCACAATTCACTCACGAAAAGAATAAAATAAACAAAATGGAACAAAATAGAATAATTGCATTGAATTTGAAATCATGAAACCAACTAGCTAAGCATGAACAGTCAATTTCTATTGGCTGCATTCGAGCTCAATAGCCGTTCAAAAATCATTCTTTGCCCATATCACAACGAAAATGTGATAAGACCGTTAATTTTCGACATTCTTCTACAATAAAAACAACAAATTTAGATGTGCGTATTTCTACATAGAAACCCAGGGTTCAACGTCAATGGCCAAACATGAATCAAATAGGCATTTCAGCATCGCGTCAAACGACGAATGCAATTTTTATTGAAATGCGTCCGAAGGGGAACGATTTGTTTTTTTTTTTTTTTAAATTTAATGTGCAAAGCAGGCGAGAACAACAGCGGATAATAAACCGTATTCAATATTATATACATCATTCAACTTGGCACTGACACTGAACCTCCTACCAATACAAAGATATATACATGACCTTTGCAAGTGTTTGCTTTATATACTTTTTACTTTTTGTGGATGTTCAGTCGGCAAATCAAGCCGTCGACAACGTTTGTGTTGTTGCCTATTAATATTGATATTGAAATAGAATGGAATGGAATGACTGAGAATAAAACGAAACTCGGTGAACGCATGCTTTGCCCGAAAACGATACGACATACATTGCGCGTTTTCATTCTTTACTTTATCCATTTAATTTTTCGTTGTCAATACGACTCGCGCAGTATGTGTATGCTTAGTGATTTGGGTTTACATGTAAATGTGTTGACTGTGGTGCGTTCGTTTGCATCAACGACGGAGTTTATTATTATTGTCGTAGACGTAGCCGTTGAATTTGATGTTCCTTTTTCCACATTCAATGATTTGGCTATGTTTGTAATTCTTTCTCATTTTGTCTCGTGTTTCATCATGAAAATATACATACAACATACGACAGTATGTTTTGTGTTTGCCGGGTCGTGTGCGATTGTCTTCCTTTGGATTTCACTTTCATTTAGCAACAGTAAGAGAAAGTACTGCGCGAGAAGTGGTTGCGTTTTCTAGTTAGTTCCTGTATGTCATTTGTTTGTGGATCACTATTTATTATCAATTATCGTAATATTATTTCTCTGTATTATTTTTCTGAATACTTAAACACTGATCACTTTGATGTGTTTCAGTTGCAATGGATGTTTGCGTTGGACCACATTTGAATTTTCCCTTTTCTTTCTCGGATTAATTTGTGATCTTTTGAGTTTGATTAAAGTTCATGAAATAGGAAGACATCGAATAAGAACTGTTTGAAATAGGACCGAAAAAAAAAACCAGAAATTTAAACTCAACACATTAGTGTCTGGTAAAGAAACAGAAATTAATTGAACAAAAAAAAAAATAAAGTTTGAATTAAATGCATTTTGTTGGATTCTGTTCCAAAAGCGACATACAAACAAAAAACAATAAATATAAAGTGAACAAGAAAAAAAATTTGACTTTTGTATGCGAATGACGCTACAATAAATTGGCGATAAGATAAAATTTGATTATTCTACTGTGTAATTTTTCGGAAGAAAAATCAGAAGTTGAAAATTTTTGGGAGACTTTGATATCTTTTGAAATTTTTCTGAAAATTTTGAGATTTTCTGTGATTTTTCAATTTTTTTTTTCAGAAATTTTGGAAAATTTCGAATTTTTTTAGAAATTTCGAGATTATTTGAAAATTTTGATATGTCTTTGATTTTTGTTGAAAATTTTTTTCAAAAAACAATTTTCAAAAAAAAAAAAAAATTTTGAAAAAAAATTGCATAAATAGAATCAAATAATATTTCATATTGACGAACTTATAATTTTATATTGAAAAAAGAAAATAATATTAAACTTAACATAAAACATATTTCAACAAAATTTCGAATGATGGTGCGAGCCTACGACACAATTTCTACCCAAAAACAGTCCGATTGATATTCGGTTTATGTGAAGAAATTGTGAAACAAAAAAAAACAATTCAATTGAAACCGAAAACAAAATAAAATTAACAAAAAACTATTTCATTCTAGCCTAAAACACAATATAACAGTAATTTAACAGGTGAGTAATGAATAGAAACATACAAATCGTAAGATATTATTTCACAATTTTAATTTCTTTTTAACATTGAATTTGAAATTCGAACTCATCCATTTACTTTTTTTTTGTTTATTTCTGTTTATTTCTGAATTTTGCAAAAAAAAGACAGAAAAAAGTAATAATTGAAGTCATTCGATTTTTTTCTTTCTTTTTGGTGGAATGACTTCGCGACGGCCAAATGACAAACTGAATCGAATTCACAAAGTGAACTCAAAATACATTCATAGATTGCAACCTTGACATTGTCTCTTGTCGAAAAATGGTGATTCAACTATTTATATGCTCGTATCGAATACCGTCTTCTAATGTTCCTCATTTTCGATCTCTGTCATGCATTCGGATAATTTTACATGAGAAAAAAAAACTCACAACCAATCAATTGGACGATTGTTGATGTTTTGGAAGAATGAATGATATTATTTTTGTGCTGTATATATTTACAGAACAATAAAGAAAAAAAAACCATCGCTGATCAATTGGAATGATAGTAAAAAGTCAAAATGAATGCTTTCGAATGGAATATGTGTTCATTTCCGACGGTCAAAACTCCGAAATAATCGAAAAATAAAATGTCAGATGAATTCAATGAATTCATTAACATTATTTTAATATTGTTGTTATTACAAATATGTGTGTACACACTGTTTATACATACATCAGTCTATATTTTTTTGTTCTTTGCTTCATAGCTGAATTGTGTCCAAACGTCACGGTTCGTCAATAGCCCTTTTAATTGCTTATTTACATATATAAGTATATCTCTCGATGTGGTTTGTTCGATGCTTGGCTAGAACAATATCACAAGCCTTCATTCGATACTTTAACAGAACGAGTAAAATTCAAGCCTCCATACATAAGTCTCCATACATAACGAATGGACGGCCGTGCCTATGAGCTCGAACAAATGCGCTCAATTTCACTCTCTTAATAAATTGTTTATGATATATTTTTCTCATATAATGCTATAAGAGAGCATAAATTACATTTTTCTAGTTTCCTTGAATTTACTCGTACTATTGAAGTATCGGATGAATCTCTGCAATATTAGTGCCCCGATAAATAATCGCTAATACATCAATAATTTCGTTTTGGTTACCGATTTGCAGAGCAAAGCACAATCTATAAATATTTCATACTTCACAAATGACGAATGGATGGATCATTGTCAACTATGAATTTTGAATTTTAATTCACTTGCGAATATTCTCATAATTTCATATTTTAGAATCATAGCTTCATTTCAAATTGAATAGTTCCGAAGAAATTATGAAAATTAAGATTCAACTTGCGCGTGTTTGAATATGAAATACAAAAACAAAGTTACATATATGTTCTCCTGAAAAAAAATTTCCTTAAAGAATTGTATTGAGTGATATAAGACTGAAAAAGCGAGTTAAATTAATGTAGAAATTATTCGGAATAAAACTGTAGAATTGAACTTGTGAAGAGGGCTCGAGTCACAACGTCAGCGAAAAAATATGAAAATTTAACGAACGTTGAGCTTTGTCGGCATTACAAATCAAGTATCGAAAGACGAATGCAAAATAAATAAAAACCTAAACATTCATCGTATGGATATTCAGCACAAAATTTAACCCCGCATTGTATTATTTATACATATTATATTTACGGCAAAAGTATTTGTATTTATTCATGCAACATTCATCGCATGTAAACTTAATTTCGGAATAATGAATAACCATCAAATGCCACAAAACTTTGATTGAAATTATCGAATTCGATGATAAAATACATATATCATTTTGATTAAAACATCTCAATCTGTATTTGTATTTACACAACAAAAAACATCGTTAAGTCAGATCAGTTGCGATATTTGATCGCATATGTACTTATAATTTCGATCATCGTTCAATCGTTTCAGGATACTATAGACTATAAATATTTATGAAATGAGACTAGAGCTAAACGCAATTAGGCATACATTCAAAATTGGAGCAACACAATTGCAACCAAAAATATAAAAGTTTAAATATGGTTGCTTGTTTGTTCGTTCGTTCTCTGGTCTCTGGTCTCTTGTTCGTTTGTTCGTTTGTTGTTTTCAATTGAATTCACGAGGCTTACAGACTACAGACATACAAATAATAACGATGAACATGTATAAAGTATAATAGCTGACACAATATGGAGGAAGAGAGAAAGAACGGAAACCAGTAATATTTTTTAACAATTCGATTGCCAAGGCTAAATAGCTGACCCTGAAGTCAAGTGACACGTAGAAAAACAACCAATACATATGCACAGTTGAAATAAAATCAGGCTCCTTGTGTGATGTTGTGATTCACATAAATGTATATACAAATGATGGCCATTAGCCATCACTAACCGATAATCAAAAATTGAAATAATCAATGAAAATCCATTGAATATCGAATATTTAAATGAAAATGAAAATGGCAAAATATAAAGTTATAATCTGGTATGATTGTCCCATTTCTACAACGTCTCAAAATGATATATGAACTCAATCCGAAACAATAAATAATAGTTTATGAGATTATTACTTGATTAGTCCAAAAGGCATTATGTTTGACAATTAAATGTCTAGGAAATGAAATTGGTTGCGGCTCAATGTTTTTTTTAAAAAAAAACACGCACACAGAGGAACGTAAAAAACAACTTTATGAACCACAAAAACCTTCAGAGGTCATCCTATTTTAGCCGACGATTCATAAAACCTATGCCATAATAAAGAACTATACAGAAATAGCGCTAATACGCACACAAGTGAAACCTTTCGTGTCATCATACAACGGAATAAATCAAATGGTTCTTGAAATTTAACATTAAATGGTCTTTTATGAGTAAGAGCCCTTTTATTCGTCGATATTCACCAAAATTCAAAATTAATTCTAAATTCTGAATGATGGACAATCCAGTGATATGTTCAGTGAATGAATCATCATTAATCGCACTTCACCAGTGCAGATTCAAAAAATCAAAACTATCAGTTATCTTCTCTTTTTTTTTTCTTTTTTTATATAAATGACGCAATTAATAAAATAAAATTTAGTCTATGAATATGGCAAAGATCTACAATCTAGACATATATCTGTATTAAAGTCTCATTTTATTGTTTTGTTGTTCGATTGAATGGTTCCTTATTGCTAGTAGTGATTCTTTTGCAAGGTTGAATTGAGCAACGAATCGTCGTATTCGTATTGGTGTTGTTTGACAAGTGCAATGAAGAAACTGTAGGAATCGGTGGATAGATTTTTGTAAATGATTTTACTATGAGTAATAACCATCCGAACCATCCCGGTTCTATCGAATTTTGTTCGATTACACCCATTCTCACCATGTTATCGATCGTATCAAAGACATGTCGAAAAAAAATCAACAACCAAAAGAAAAATTGAGATATAAAGGTGTAAAATGTTGATCGAAGCAAGAATGTTAGTTGATATTACACAGTACACACAGTACACAAAATTAAATAATTGAATAAGCATTTCAATTGGTCATCATTCCTTTGAATTATTCATTTTAATTTTTTGTATTTTTATTTCTCATTACAGAAAGGAACAGAGAACCAGAGATGAACCATTACCATAAAACAAACCAATACTCGGACCAAATATGCCAATGGTGAATATTGAATATAAACGGAGACTCACTCTATCAAGTCAACAAAATATTATCTCCTTGTCTGTTGATAAAAATAAAAACGAAAATAAATTGACGTACAAAGTGCTATATTGTGGCTATTCAACTATCTGAACGTACAAACTTATTGCTGGTAACAATTTCAATGTCAAAAATGAATTATTATTTATTGAATTGATGATAAACACCGAAAACTATTTGAATTAATGTGTGAATAACATATATTTGAACATCGACACACACCAAAGAAAGAAAAAAATCAAAATATAAATATAATAACAATCAAATCGATAAGATTTCAAAACATATGAATTTCATTCCAAAACATTTCATTTTTGTTTCACGTGTTTATCAATTTGCATACTATAGATGTTGCCTGTTTTATATACTATTCAAAAATAAAATGGAATCGTGCGTCGAATGTGACGACATCAATGAAGCTGAGAAAATGAAGGAATAATATTCGAAAGTGACACAGCAACAAAGGACAAGAGTGAAAGACAGAGAGCAAAAATCACAAGATATTATAGGCAAGAAGTGCAGAAAGAACAAAATAAATAAATAAATAAAAAAATAAATAAATAAAATGAATGAATTGAATAATGAAAAAAAAACAACCATACCCAAAATAATTATAAACGACCAACTGGCAACAAGAATCAGTGGTTAATCGCAAGCGGGTGAGAACTTTTTTTTTTCTTCTGTCGTTTACATACCGAATTCGTATACAAAACAAAGAGCATGACATTGAAAGTACATCTGAAAATAAACATAAAAACAACAACGCAACTACAAACGGTTGAACGCACACAGCTATAGAATCATCGTCATCAGCCGATCTGAAAAATAAACGACATTTAAGAAAAAATATGGGCGATGGAAACGTTTGAATGAAACGAAACAAAACGAAACGAAACGAAAATACACGGAACCGTGTTTGGTTGAAAATCGAAAATAACAACCAATCCAAATCCATTGGATGTGCGATTAACAGTCGACTGAAATTTCCATCAACATTAAATTAATTTTGATTGATTTGATGACATTTTACTACTGTCAAAGTTTAAAAAGTGCTATTATACAAATACAATATTAGATGATCGTCGAATTGGAAATCAAGCCGTTGAAATGGAAATGGAGTTTTGAAAATTCATTTTCACAAAATAAAAGAAGTATGAATAAAAATAGGAAGGGATTCGAATAAATAAATAAATGATTTATAAATGACAAAGCGGTGAGTGCATAAATACGTATTGTGGTGATAAACGGAATAAGAATTAAAGCGGATAGCGCCAAAAAAAGGGCAAATAAAGGAAAGAAAAAAAAAGAAAAAAAAAAAGAAAAAACAGTGGATCAGAGATTAGTATCAAAGTGTTTGTAAACGTGCATGCACATATTCATCCATTTGACTAAATATTGTGATGGTATATGTGAGTACAATGGCCTTGAACTACGTATAATTTTCGAATGTGTAATACGCACTTTTTAATGATGATCAATCCCAATACGAATGAAAGTATATAAGACAACCGAAACGAAATGAAAGCGTACAGATAAACTGGATATGAATTTTGTGTGAGAGACCGTTTATATTTAAAGAGGAATCCACACAGTTGACAGAATACATACAGTATTGGTGAGGAGAATAAGACCACGTTCGCTGGTGGAGAAAACGAAATAAGCAATAAAGTAAAACACATAAATTTTTACATACTATAAATACGAACGATATAGTTTTTGTGCGAGTGTTTGAGTGTGCTGCGGCTAATGTTATTATTGTTATGTATACAAAGATTGGATTTCTCTATGTTTTCATACACAATTTAGGATGAGTGCGAAATATTTTGGTTGAGTGCAAGTGCGTATTTGTATCAAAATGCCAAAGAAGTTTTCAGAATCAAAAGCACATTCACTAAAGACAATAATCAACACAAAAATAAACAAGTTTTATGTGGTGCATTGTCATCGGAAAGTCGATTGACTGCTGAATGAGTTTTTTGCTTATTATCCTTCTTCATATCCTTCGTTGATGGGTAAATGGAACTCTGGAATGTATTTATGTCTACGTGAAATACATACATTTTAATCATGAACGCAATAATGGAATATGATTGAATGAAATGGACATAGTACCGTTATTATTCATAACAGTCAATGTGTTTTTGTTTATCACGAATTATTATTATTATTATTATTAATTTGTTATTGCATTCGTGGTGTTTTTGACCGTTGATCAAGTATGATCACTTAGTTATTTTCTGATCAAAAAATCCTATTAAAAGTAAAATTTTGTTCATTTATTGGATTTTGATTGTTTTACTTTCCATTTTATTTTGAACAAGAAATATTTGAACAGTTCACTGAACACTGAAAACAAAGACCAATTCATTTCAATGGAGATTTTGAAATGTCAAAATAGGCGTGCAAAATGTTTTAATAAATAAATTGATATCGATGCGATGAATGAATGTTATTAAACGCATTGAATTCATTCGATTTTCGTTGAACAAATTTTTGAACGTTGCACATAAACCTGATAATGAATAAATGAAAAAAAAAAAAAAAAAATAAATAAAATAATATTAACAAAAAACAATTTCATTCTAGCCTACAACACAATTTAACAATAATTTAACAGTAATTTAACATTTGGAGAGTGAAGTTGAATTGCATTTATTGACTTGGAGAGTGAATTGGATTGCATTTTTTGACTAAATGCATTCAATTGAAATTGAAAAAAAAAAGAAAGAAAGAAAAATGCATTTTAGTTTAATTTGGATGAACCAATCAAAAGTTATTCGAATTCTTACATTAAAGTGATTTCAAGTGTAATAGAAATTGTCGAAACTTTTTTTGGTCATATTTGTGTGTTGACTTCAATTGATTGAAGTTATATTCGAAATAGTGCAACAAAGACGACCGATTTCTTTTTTGATTTTGTTCTAAATTAAAATTAATTTGAAATCGATATTGGTCACAGCATTGAACTATGTCGAATCAACCAACAACGGAAACAAACGTTTGCGATGAGGATTTCGTTTTGCTGAGGTAATGAGCTTTTAATAACGATTCAACCATTTTCTTATATCCCATTTGAAATTTGAGCTGAAAATTCAATATTTTTGATAAAATAATATATCATATTTTGGCACTTTAGGACCAAGTCCACTCAGCACGAGTCACGTTCATCGCCAGTGTTGTACACATCTAATACAATAAGTCAGGACTTACACTCGCAGCCACAGCCACCGAAACAGCAAATATTTTCAGTTCCACAACACACCCAACAGCGCGTTCATGTTATTCAAAAGAATATTTATTCAATGGCACCCATTAACAGTGGTTCAAGCTCAGAACCTGATAATACAACGGTAATTTTAATTGTACACTCAAAAGATTTTAATTTTCCATTAGGATGATCTTTTTCTTTAAATCAAGATCTTCTAAACATTTTACGAGATGAGCTTAAACATTTCAAAATCTTAATTTTTTCCTTTGTTTGTGTACAGTCAAATACTTTAAATCGCCAGATTATTGTTCAACCAAAAAGTATTGTTACAAATCCATTTGAATCGGGTACAACAACCCAATCAATACCGAAACTTCCATCGCCTGAAAACCTAGATGATCCAAATCATCTACAATACTCTAATCTCAGTACGAGCTTTCGATCATCTATTCGTCCATCGAAAAAGATGCCAATATCCAATATTCCACCAACGACAAATCAATTGCCAACAAATACAAATCCAAGCGAAAATGTAAATGTTGTTTTCAGAGCGCCGGTCGTTTCATCCAGTTCGAATCAATCGATGAGACCACCACCAAATCCACCACCACCGAAAATAAAAGGCCATTCCGAGGAACCATCCAGCTCGATTCCAGATTTGGGTAAGTGATTCGTATTTTTAATTTTGTTGCGTTACTGAACGATAATAATGAATTGATGAAAGAAGAATTCAAGTGAAAATTGAGTGAAAATAAACTTTTGTTGTTTAAATGTCTATGATGATATAACCATCGTTCTAATATACGTTTATTGATCGATACAAGGAATCATCGAATATTTACTACTTTCTCGCATCACAAGAAAAATATATCATTTAAAAACGTTCACTGGTTTTCTTGTTGTAATCGATGATCGGCAAACACAATGAAATTGACCTTGACTGCAATTGTTCGGTCACAAATACATGCATGCTTCTGATTCACATTTAACTCTGTTTGAAAAGAAAAGAGAAATGAAATTCTTCTTAATTTTACGGAAACATGCCAACATCGAACACATGTATATACATTATACATCAGGCCGGTCACTGTTCATAAAATTCGTATATGATCGCATTCGTGAGGCAGTGCACTCATGCACAGCACAATCTTCTTTACTTTAGCGCTGACTATTATTTTCTCATTTCATGCTTTTGTTACTTTTCCGAACATGTATTGGTTTTGGGTACTGTTGCTGTTGTTGTTGTTAGTTATTCCAATAGCTCTTTTCAAGTCCATCATTCATTTATACCAACTCCTTTATCGTTTGGAGCAATTCTTTAAAAAATCACCAATGGTATTGGAGGCGTCAAACTTAAAGTTTTTTTTTTTAATTTCCTTCAAAAGGAAAAAAACATTCAAAATTTTTTCTAAATTTTTCAATAGGAAAAAGGTTGATGGGCAGAAGAGTATATTTTAAATCCCAAACCATTTATTTTGATTTTGGTTTTGCCATTAAAATATTCAAATTTTTGAATCATTTTTCCGTACAATCGAATTAATTCATCCAATACTTGAATTTGAGCCCAACGTAAAAAAAAGAAGATATTTACAAATGGATTTGGCTGTACGATCGGATAGGTAAGACGAGAACGATTAACAAAAATCGTCGGATTAAGGAAGCGTAAAAGGGTCATTGAGCCCCATTCGAAAGTTCACCTCACCAAACCTAGCGCCAGATTCGCCGAAAATAAAACAATTTTGCATAATTAATATGATTGAAATTCAAAATTTATTCCATTTTGCTTTTGGATATTTGATTCAATTAAAATCATAATTTTTTATTGAGCAAAAAAACTGCGTTGGATTCGAAAAATCGAATGAAAACATAGTCTGGGTGTATTTTTCATGCCGAACACTAAAAGAAATAATTTTTGCACGAACGAACTCACTTATCAACAGATATTCTCTCCTCGCAAAAGCAGTTGCAACATGAAAATATGCAAGCAGTTGCGCAAGCTGCGCAGCGAACATGTTACATTCATGCCCGATTGTGAATAATTTGATATTCTAAGATGTGAACCTCATTCTTTCTAAGAATGCTTTTAGATACGACAACCAAGAAATACTTGCACTACATTAAAACTAGTGTGCTTCATGCACTCTGGTG
>GL501535.1:65179-77217 GCA_000149185.1 Mayetiola destructor | reverse complement strand
CTCTCTCTCTCTCTCTCTCTCTCTCTCTCTCTCTCTCTCTCTCTCTCTCTCTCTCTCAATCTAATCTTATCAGAATGCCTTGTTATAAAACGAATAAATAATGACAAAGAGGATAACAAATAGAAAACTTATATTAAGTAGTATCCTATGGATTTCAATTTGCCTCAAAAAGAGCATATGAGATTCAAATTTGAATGGTTAAAAGTTATTCTGTGCATTTTTGCAATCTTTGGCAAACCAAAATCAATTTAAAGTTTCAACTGATTTACTGTTTCGACGATTTTAATTCTAAAATACAAAAATAAATGTTTAGTTTTGTATTCAAGGCATTTTTCATGCTCGGTGTCGTTGCTCCCATTTCAAATTGTATGATTTGTCTTGTTCTTCTTCTTTCAATTCGACTTCCAAACTCGAGCCCGAGCCCAAACCCAAACTCAATCTCATGCATACCCGCTTCATGCACATATATAACATTGTTATTTTCAGTTGTCTCATGCTTTGACGAACGTTTTATATTTGACTTCATGTACAACATACAACAACCCAAATACCGATTTTCATTTCAATCATCACATGCCTCAATAAAAAATCCAAAATTAAACGAAGTCACATTCAAAATTCAATGTGCGCCGCCGATCGTAGACATTCAATTATATCGTTTGAATTTTGAATGTTTCTTGATTTCTATCTTTGGAACTTTAAACATTTTCTCAGAAGGAGTCTTTTTTTGAGTATCATATGCAGCTTTAATTCACATCAAATGCTGAGTATTTAGTGTTAAATAATTTTGAATGATGATCGATCTCAAAATAACGAAAATGAAAACAAACCAATGAATTGTTCCGTGGTCCGTCAAAAGCAATAAATCGCTAGGAATATGAATTTTTCCTTTTTTGGATTATTCGTTATAGATAAGGATCTAAGATTTTTTTTTATGAATACAGGAAATTTGTTTGAAAAAATGCCAAAATTTCTCATTTCACAGGAACGTAATTTTCGTGAAAAGCCCACCGGAATGTCAAATATTTCATGTATTCAAGTTGGTTTTCCAGCTTTAACAAAAAAAAAAAAAATTCACGGGAAAAAGGTCTAGAGCGCATATTCTGAATTTTTTTGTCAAATTTGATCGCATCTACGTAATTTAAGGGACATTTTCTTTTTTCAAAATTGATCTGCAGAAGGTTTCTAGAGCTGCTATATGGATCCATAAAATTTTAGTCAGTGACAAAATTTTGGCGGAAAAAACTGTTTCTGGAATTCCAATTCATGTAAAAAGTACAATATATCTCTCAAATTACATAGATGTGATCGAATTCGACAAAAAAAAAAATTGAAATATGCGCTCTAGATCATATTACTTTGTCTAATCGGTAACTGGACAAACTCTGAAAGAGGATAATGGAACTTTTGCAAGCATTATACCAGAAGGTGTATTGCGTCATTGTACTATATTCGACTCACCCAAAAAAGTCTAGCCGATTAGTGCAACTGAATATAATCATTTTGCCCCAAGAATATCATTTATTGTTTTTGAAAATTCAATTGTCGATTCAATGCAATAACCAATAAAAAATAACCGACGTTGAAAAACTGCACTCAATTTGGCGTGAACGCAGGCAGCTACTGTGAATGTCGTAACGAAACAGAATGTTTTGCTGTTTTTTCATGTTTTCATTTAAATTTTTCTCGATGTTTTTTTCGCTTGCTCTTTCCAAAAATTATATGATTTTCAATGTATGACCTTCATCAAGCATCGGAAAGAACCTCCGATGCCGCAGTACTATAGTTGTTATTGCAAACCTTCAGAGTGTTTAGCTTGTATATATTTTTCTTTAATTCAAACATTTTATTTGTTAATATGAATAGCTGATGGGTTTCTGTGTCCTGTCTGCTGTTTGGTTCGCTAGTCGAAAAATTCCAAGCCACAAGTCATTTGTAAACATATTTGGTTCATTTTGAATTCTAAATTCTGAATACCTAATTGCGTTGTTTATGATTAAAAGTAAAATGCGAATCGAAATTTGCCAGAGACATAGTTGGAGTAGCGAAAAAAAATATCAACAACAGCAAACCAACTATTATATGCGTTTCATATTCACAAATCACGAATTAGTCATTTAAAAATAAATAAATCTAGCAGCGATGAGATATATGATATATGATGTATAGCCATAGTCAGCCGTTCACAATACACAATAACAAGTGAACACGTTTTTACCTACATTTTTATAAGATTGATTTAGTTTTAGAAACAAAATAAATTTGTATGAACTGTATGGAATATGGAGGATACCTCCATTCATGTAAATCTTTTTTCCATTACGCGAAATTCATCATCAAATCATTCACAGCATCAGGCCATCGTGCCAATTTATACATATTTTATGTTAATAATATTATTGAGAGAACTTGAATTCCTTCGAATGGCTAAGCCGATTATTTAATTGTATATATTGGGGCAATTATCCAGAACAGCTTGTACTCTCAGCCGATCGAAAATTCAAATAGATGCACCACAATGATGGTAATAAACTCTAATGTGTTTTTAAACTATTTATTTTTTTGAAAAACGTCAAAGAACATACGAAGTACTTATAAATTCCATAATTATCAGAAAACCTCGATTTAGGCTCTGTGGAGTACACCTGGTGATTTTCAAATCAAAAAGTACCGTTGGAAATTTTCAAGCTTTCCATCTGGCCTGATAGAATCCCAAAAATTTCTTAAAAGATTCATAGGATTTTCAAAAATTCATTAATACCTCGATTTCATGGAACAAAGAGTAAAATTGTACCTTTTATGATACATACTCGTACTCTTTTTTGCTATACGCAGCCTCCAGTTTGGGAGATGGGGGATCGGTGTCTTCGGCAAATGCCGTCCCTGGGACGAGATTTACAATTTTTCAGAACATTTTCCCAACCAATCTGCTCTCAGTAAGGCCACGTACACGTAAATGACAAGGGTGGCCTAGGTACAGCTATTTTGGTGTACTTGACAAGCTGGCTGTATGCGGCCTTACTGAGAGGAGCTAGATTTAGACAATGTTCTAAAAAATTGTAGAACTCGTCCCAGAGACGGTATTTGCCGAAGACATCAAATCCATATCTTCCAAAATGAAGGCTGCATGCAGCGAAAAATATTCCAAGTATTCTACTCTTTGCCACGGAACGCAACTGATGGCTTCCAAATTAAGAAATTTTATATCAAATTCTTAGAATTTCCATAAAACCTGATAAAATGGCAGAAACCTATGGAACGAATAAATCAAATGAAATATTAAATATTCGTGCACGTATAGCCCTCAATGAACCGCATTTTCGACACGTACAATAATTATTCCATCATTTGAAAAGTTATGAACACAATAACGATGCTTCACCGCAACGAAATTGTTGATTTGGCCGTTATTATGCGCATTCATTTGCATTCTCTTTTTCATGTCCGATTGAAAGAAACGGAATGTCAGTTGAGTACATTGTACGCGTGTGTGTGTGTGTGTGTGTGTGTGTGTGTGTGTGTGTGTGTGTGAGCAAATTATTTGTCTAAATGTGTCAGATTGTCGTTTTCGAATCGTTGCTATATAATGCTATAACGCACGCTGCTAACGCGATAGAACATAGTACTACGCTATGTGCTATGTGCTATGACCTAACCAAGAGGACATTGCCTCATGCATTTTCATTCAATCGAATATTGTGCTTCAATACAATAATTATTGTTGTTGCAACTATTCATGCATTACACAATCAAGTAAATATGTCAGATGGAGTAACTTTCCTGGTCTGGCTTCCATGCTCAATTTGTTGAATTGCATTTGTCTATTGTTGTTTCAATCGATTAATGATAATATTTGCAAAAAAAATGCAAGAGAGAGCGCTCATCACATATACAAGTTTAAATAATGAAAAAATAAAAATCTGTATACCAGAAATACTGCGTGCGTGCGTCCACTTAGAAATTGATGTGACATTGTGCATAACATATTTATTTATATTTATCCAAATAGTTGAATAGTATACAATCGAATCGAATAAATGAAAGTCCACCTATAAATTCAATTGCTTTACAAGGAAACGTTATATTTCAATTGTAAAGTCGAAGTGAAATGACAAGAGTCGAAATTCTCATTTCTATGTGAAATTGAAAAGATCAAAACTGAGATTTTGGCCGGAAAATGTTGTTGGTCAACTCTTCAGCCACTCATTAACATCGTGCACATGCGCAATGTTTGTGTGCTAAGTACAGTGTATAGCGTGTAGCATGCGGCATATAGTTTCAAAGCCCAATGTGCATGTATCAAATTCGTTGCTAAGCGACGATCTATAATTTTAACGAACATACATATGGTGTGCACATTGTTTTTCTTTTCGTTCATTTTATGCCCGTTCGTTTGTTGCTTCTTTGTAAATGTCATTGATCTGTAATTTGAGAACATCAACCTCACTATTTAGGTTATTTAGTTTCAATGCGCTTTTGCGCGTATGAATCTTTTTGCGCGTATGAATTAATTTTATGAATTGCAAATATGCTTGATCGATGTCTACCGAAATCTAAGGAACTCACAATATTGACGTTTTCTTTTAGTCAAGAATAAAAAAAAATTTGGTGTTCAAATCGAAATCGTTGATTAGAGAAACCACATTTTTTCAATTTTATATTCAATTCTGAGAGTTATTGACTTCTTTGTATTGGATCACTCTATATCGCGCTCTTACATAATCATTTGCACAAAAATTCGTTAAAACTGTGAACTGAAAACAAAAAAGAGCTAGATACTTTATATGATACACAAATTTTGTCAAACCGTACCAATGAGAAATAAGCCAACTGATGCTGTTTATTTGGGTTTTGTGTCACTGCATTGGCTGCGATTATTTGATCTTATTTCAAAATTCTGAATGATGCCACATTGATTCCTTTGTATCTTAGTGTTTATAGTTTGTGGGCACGCACAATTCAAAATACACAATATACA
Organism: Mayetiola destructor; assembly: GCA_000149185.1. Taxonomy (NCBI): domain Eukaryota; kingdom Metazoa; phylum Arthropoda; class Insecta; order Diptera; family Cecidomyiidae; genus Mayetiola; species Mayetiola destructor. The sequence goes on along the minus strand of GL501535.1, from coordinate 72,239 downwards.
TTAGAAACTAAAACTGTTTCCAAGGCCCATTCATATAGCATATGCAATATGCATTTTATCCAGTTGTGAATTGTCAGGTTATTTGCTGCATCGAATGGAGCTCCAAATTGGAAAAATTGAACGAACATTATAGTGCATTGGCCTTCTGACACCAATCGAATGGCCTTCAGCCCCATCGTTACACTAAACAAATGTTTAGCATGCCATTCAAATCATTCCCACAGCATTCCGTTTTTCACATCAAATGAATCTGGAATTGATTATCGTTTTTTGAAACAAAATTATCAAAAATTAGGTAAAAGAAATCAGTAATTTTCCCGTAAAAAAAGTCCAGTTTTTCAAACACTCAATGTCGGCTGACTTACATTTCAAAAACGCCCGAAACTATGCAATCAACGAATATATGGTTCAAACGAAGAAACTTGCTCAGTTTACATATTCAAATATTTGTCGCAAACATTTTAACGACCTATTGAAATTTCATTCGACAGAAATGAGCAATCATTTCAAGAATATGCAATTTCGTGTGAAAATTTTCGGTCACTTTCTTCCATAACTAACTCATAACTATTATTCACTGATTCAATTCCCTGTTTCATTCCTCTTCTGTTTACAGTTCAAATTGACTACATTGACGTTTATTTAAAGTGCAATATCCTATACATTATGTACTCAAATGACTATATAGACGTATTACATACTCATGTATGCATTACGAGGTCATAACCGACGTCATTTGTGTTTCCATACTCTACTTTTTTTAACAGGAGTTCAATGCATTCGTCGAAGGAGAAAATTGTTTAAATTTATGTACGGATTTTGGATCGTGGATACAGTTTGAAATGGGGGTAATGCCCGAAAATAATGTTTTGGGTGATGGTGAAAGAGCTCAAATGCTTTTCGAATAGAATATGAAAGTGATGTATTGATTGTATTGAGAGTATTGATTTGAGTTCATACCGAGGAAGCCTAAAGAATCAATAGATATGATATAGAAAATGCATAGGCCAATGAATCACAATTCACAAATATAACCGTGCGCTGATTAAATTTGTATTTATTTACACCGAAATCGAGAGTCCTTTAGTCCTTTGACGTCATTCAAATAAATGAAACCATTCCCTCATTCAAATGGCTTCGTCTAAAGTTATTTTTTTTTTCCTATTATGTTGAAAAAGCTCTCATGATTCGTTTTTCAAACGTTTGTAATGAGATGTCTTATGGTTCGTGAAAAACGATTGAAAAACATAGTAATAAAGAAAAAATTAAATGTGTTGCGAAACATTTCTCCAACATTTTTCGACCGTGCTACTGTTATCTATTGCCATCTGCCACTCGAAGAGTGAAATATTCACAGTATGTGTGTTCTGACGCATTTGGACGGTCGGTCGGTGTTTGAATTGCAATGCATGCTTGTGAAATTGTACGAGGTCAAACCAGGGCAACGAACCTCATAGTATTTGAAATGTTTTTTTCCTTCATTATCATTTAGCTTTGGCGCTTTTATTGTTTATTTTTTTTTTTACTTTCAATTGAAATAGTCTCATTTATCGGAACAAAAAACTTTGCAGAAAATTTCGATAAATTTCGATAAATTTTCTCAAAAATTGAGTTCATAATAATTAGAGCCATACTCAACTTTGATTGAGTTTGGTGTTGTTTTTTTTTTCCATCTGATGGATCTGGTGAACATCATTCTTTTTAAAATGTGAACGGACGGCCAACGTCACAAACAATTTTTTGATAAAAAATTATTATTGATGTTAAAATCATACTATAAGCATGAAACATGAATATAGAGCATAGCAAATTCAAGTCATTCAGAAAGTTGTTTGCCCCCTCATGAAATGAATCATCCAAAATATCAATACATAGTATAAAAGCATGTATAGTGAATTAGTTGAATGTGTGACGTAACATGTAAGTTGTGTGTCGAGAGTTTTTTTTCTTTTCTTTTCTTTTCTTTTCTTTTCATTTCGTTTTTGGAGCAATGAACGCTCGCGCCAACAATCGATCGAACGTACACATCCATGCATGCATATATACACGATATATGAGAAATAAGTGGAACTACTTAAATTTAAACACAAGCACGCACACCGCATTGGAATAATATGAAATAAACAACAATATATGAATGACAGACCGAAGGAAAGTTTCAATGAAGATGAAGTCAGCGACCGCTTACACTATTTTTACAAAATTGAAATGAAAGAAAAACATTTGAATGGCACAGCAAAAAGAAAAATGTTAACAAACATACATACACATGCACATACTCTCTCTCTCTCTCTCTCACAAGCGCAAAACGAGCAAAAATGGCCAGCATTCACGTCAAACCGCCAAAACAATTTCAATTATTCTTTCATAACATCTAACGCTTTCAGCGTTGAAAAATTTCAAAAATTATTTTATATTGAAGCTGAGGTTTATACCTCTTTTCCTTTATTTTGAATGAAAAAGTATATTTTTTTTGGGGTTGTAAGGAAATGAACTTGTAAAGAATTCAAATTTAGCAGACGGAGAAAAAAGGAAAAAGGCGAAGAGAGAAGAAAATCACCAAAAATATTGTTTTATACTATTACCGCATTTCTTTTCTTTTCTTTTATCTGAACTGGTTTTCAATTCTTTTCAACTGCTCAGGAAAAATAATTACATAATAATAATTGAATTCATAACACAAAACAAAAGCCAACACAAAAAAATAAATGAAGAGATGGAGATAGAGTTGTCACATTTGGTTAATAATCATCTTATGATTCTTTAATCATTAACATGCTTAAAGAAGCAAATTGATAATGAGAGTATATGAACCTGGGTGATAATGAGCAAAAGGTTGGCTGAAATTTTGTTAACATTTGGTGGTTCAACATTAACACTCAACACTCAACGCCCAAAGATATCATCAAGCAAAATTTAATGAAAATGGAAAGAGGAAAGCGGAAAAAACCCATCCACGGTGATTCTCTTACCTCTTTTGCAGGCGACCAAAAGAATGAGAAAGAGTGATAGTAAGAGAAAGAAAAAATAGAAAACAGAAAAAACAAACAAGCATCAAAACAAAGAATGATGAAGAGGAAATGACGTACATGGAAAAAGTCAATGACACAGTGTCTGCTGTTAGGTTCGAGAACATTTCTTCTCGCTTCAACATAACCTTAACTTGATCAACCGGTTACCATATTGCTTTCAGAGGCATTTGAATCAACAATAATTTTTTATTCAGCTACAAACTGACAAAATGAAATTCCTAACGAATTTAATAATGACAATTGACCGATGCATGCATACCGCAAAATTAAAATTGGAGTTATTAGTGCTTTTGAACTCCAAACATGTCTCGAAAACCTCAAGCAAGAATTGAGATCTCTTTCTAACAAAAAAAAAAAAAAAACGAATATAATGATTCCTGCCCTAGATGAGGAATGTAAAAAGCTCAGTAGCCAGCAGTTAAATATTCGTGTTTATTTTATTATTCCAACATTGAATTTATGCAATGTATTCAGCAATTTAACACAGATGCTTTGCATTGAACACCGTTCTCTCTACATATTGCAAATTCTTTATGTATAGTACGCTCCACTTGTGTAATGTAAAAGAGATTAGATAATACCCAACTATAAATTAAGAAAATAACAAAGAACCAAAAAGATAGAGAAACTTCGAAGGAATGCTAACAATCATTTCATTGGATGGTATTGGATAGCGTATGGTGGCTCTTTATTTATCTTATTTCATGTTTACGGGAAAACAAAATGCAAAAATCTAATCAAAAATAGAGATCCCAATCAATACGTGATCAAAAAAAAAAAAATCTGGCTAGCGCCTACTATCGTTATTTTTTGCCGATTTCGCCGATTTTTTGTCGCATTTTTGCCAATCCTGGGAATATTTTGAAAAGATTCTGATTCATATGCTCCAATACTGGCAATCGTTTTGTTGGTAATTGTTTATCCAATTTACGAATATTTCCAATTGGAAATTCAAATTCAAATAGAAATAAGTGAACAGAACGGAGTTACAAAGAATGAACGAAAACTAAACAAATCAAAATTCTAATCGGAAACGGCCTTTCTGTCGATTTTTAGAATCAGTTAAATGTATGTGATCGTGTCGATCAAATCTCAATTAGATTGTGCTACTTGGCGACTTGAGTGCACTGAACTGTACACTGCATACTGCACACTCCACACTGCACATACATACACAAGCACAAAAATCATATGCATTATACTATTTGATTATTTTGAGAGCAATGACGAACAACGAACAACGTCATTGTCTTTGTTGTCGTCGTCGTCTTAGTCACTTGAGTGAAACAGTGTTCGAGTTCCACTATATATTTTATATGTTTATAGTTTATAGTGAATACGTGTCAGAATTGAGGAGGGGAAGCATTTCGATGTTGATATTTTACATTATATATTCGCCAAATTTTTAATTTCAATCAATTTTGGAACATTCCAATTTTGCATGCTTATAAATTCTCTGGGTGAAAGCATCCTTGTTTCGGCAATAGTTGGGGAATAAAATTGTGTATCCATCAAATGAATTTTATCCTGAAAGAGAACGTTTCATAGTTCCACAACATGTGTACAACGTACAATGTACCAACTAGTTTTACAAGACTATTGCATTATTATTATGCAAAAATTGAGAAAAATGAAACTGCTGTGAAACAGACCTATTTAATTTTAAAATCAACGAAACGATTGCAGATTAAAAACGTAGACTTGCCTCATTGCGTGTATCTTTTGGGTTGATCATTCCTTCGAATATCAGATATGTAGTGTATGTTTAATGTTTAGTTATTACAAATGCACTTGAATGCATTCGAACCTCTGGATGATAATCACATGAAATTATTTACCTAATAAAATTTTCGGGTCCACAACGCACTGATTTACGAAAGTTTCGAATAGGCAAGACATTTTGAAATTACATTTCGTGATCTTTTATTTTCTATTTGATCCTATTTTGTGATTGTATATTGTATATTGTATATGTATTGAATTCTCTCTCATTTTTGCATTTTTCATTTTGCATTCTGTTGTTTTGGCTGCAACGATTCTAATTCTATTTCTTTTATGTACGTTCATTGAACTGCTACCACAAACAGAGTGGCTGAACGCTAAACGCTGAACCATACATACTCACCACAAAAAAAATAATGCATATCTATCGTGATTTAGTAGAATATTGGTAGAATATAAAATACAAAATACAAATAGAGAGTCTAGCTAAAGCTATGTGATCCCAGATTTTTATGAACCACAGGTGCATTACTATATTTGGTATTTTTTTTACTGAAATTTTGGATTTAGGTAGATTTTGAACAGGAATAGTCTTTAGTAATATTTTTAAGCCATCGGCTAAGTTTCTTGGATCAATTTTTGAGATTTTGTGAGATTTTTTCATGATTTTTTTTGGGACTTTCTCAAGCCAAATTGAAATTGTGTGAATTTCCAATGATGCTTCCTAATATGAAGCCATCAGCTGTGCTCCATGGAGCCTGAGGCCAGGTTTTAGTGGATTTTTTGAAAAAAATTTGAGATTCCATGGGATTTTATCAGGATTTTCTGAGACTTTATCAGACCAAATGAAATCTATGAGCTTTTTCTATGGTGCTTTCCAATTAAAATGTCACTAGCTGTGCTCCATAGAGTCTGCTGTGTGGTGTGTATGCATGCGCTAATTTTTAATTTTATATCAATGATATACTCAATGAAATCATAATAGGTCATATTGGTCATCGTAATCATATATTCAACTGGTGACGTTAATCTTTGAATTTGATCGAAAACTTCTTCAAATGAAACATGAAACACGAAAAAATGAGTTCAGCCGCTGTTACGTTATTAAATTGACAGCTTCTGTTTAAGCTGATTTTATTTATGAATAACGAAAATGCTTACGAATTAAGATTTAGCTGAATGCATCCAGCATTCAGATTTGGTTATGGAATTATTGAACGAATTGCATTCGGAAGCTACTGTATTTTGAAATTGGTCATGAATTTCAATCCAAAATCCAATCACGTGATGGACTTTATTTTATAGATTCAGTTTTTTCTTCCTTTCTTTCTTTCTTCCATTATTATGAATCATCGGCGGTGGTCATGGTTTTCTTCGAAATATCTCGATTTGGATCGAATGGTTCATTCTGCTTTGATGATAAATATGTAAATTATGTGTATGACAGTAGTGTGCGAGGTCAGATTTCCAGGGAGGGTCAGATTTCAAGAGAGAAATTGATGACCTTTTTTTTTGCTTATTGGCTCTGATTATTATCCCGGTGATAGTATTTATTTTTAGTAATTTCGATTCGAGATGGTAAAAATTCAAATTCTTCTGTATCACTTTCCAAAAATTTTGCTATGAATTTTTCATTTTGTCCATTTTTTCGAATGGGTGTTTTCAAAGTAGAAATTTTTTAAGGTGGTAATTGTGGATTTCAGACGCCAGGGGGTAAATAATCAATATAAAACCCCCATCCCCTTCTCCCTCTCCAAGGAAAACTACTGGTGTATAAATATGAATCATGAATTGAAACCGGCAAATCGACTAGAAAATGAAAAAATACTATTGTATCATTTCATAATGATTTATTTAGTCTTTTTCTTTTCCGTACATTCTGTAAGGAAAAGTAACGTAATCGGTCGATTTTGAAAAAGTGATGGGACTATGTTAGTTTTTTGTTTCTTAGCCAGTAGATTACGAAAAACCATATTTTGGAATGCTGTCCGAAAATGTTGCGTCTGTATGTTTGTGGTAAAGCAGGTTTCAGCTCGATATATTATGGATTGAACGTTGCTCCCAACATTACAAGGTTGTAGCCCCTGTCGAAACAAAGAACGTATCAGAAGATGAACGCATACAAATTAATGGAAAACAATTTTATGAAGGAAAAAAAAATTTGGAACAAAATTTTGAAAAAAAAAAACAATTTAAAAAACAGGAAAATAAAGAAAAAAGAATGAAATTTAAAAAAAAAGTTAAGTTGTAAGGAAGATTTTATTCAACTCATTTGAAAATCATATAAAGATGTGTTTTAATGATTT
>GL501535.1:41723-65018 GCA_000149185.1 Mayetiola destructor | reverse complement strand
ATTTTTTATGTACGGAAAAGCTAGTGTTAGACCGCCAACAATTTATTTCCTTCTTATTTCGTTTTTGGTTTGGGTATTTGAGTCGGCTAAATCGTAATAACGTATGTATACAACAAATGTAAAGAGACGAAAGCATTCAGTCATTCCAGCATTCAAATTATTGAATTTAATTTTGAAAATTTGATGACATTTAGAGCTCATTTAGTGCTCTTCAGTGCCGATGGACTTCTCTCTATAATATTATTAGTACTTTTGACACCTCAACAGAGATATAACCCATACCCCGGCCTCCATAGTGTAAAATGTGACATTTGCATGGTCTAGATATGTGTTGTCGAAATTTTTCATGAAACGTTTTCATTTTGCAATACAAAATAACCGTAACCTCAAAAATATGTGAGTCTGAATTGTTTGAGCTGTCAGTGACATTGAATGTATTCATTTCAATATGGCGCTTCCCATAAATGGAACACACGGAGGGCCGGGGTATGATATAACCGTTATTTTTTCTTTTTGATCAGTTATTTTTTATAATATTTTAATTTTTCAATAAAATATATGTTCATACAAAAATTTGTTCGAGTAACCGAGAATAAAGAATTCTATACACCGTTGGGTGTTCAATTTGCAACCTTTGATGAGAAAAACCACATTTTTTCCATTTAATCTTCAATTCTGAGCATACTGCCTGTTTCACTCCACAGTAAAGTCTCTATAAGAGGATCATTTCTCATTTATGAAATAATTGGCCGACAACCAAAGTGGTCTTTTTAGAGGAACTATACTCTATATCGCGCTCTTACATAATCATCGTTAAGACTGTGAACTGAAAACAAAAGAGCTAGATACTTCATATGATACACAAATTTCACATATTAAGCGTATCAATGTGAATAAGCCAACCGATACCGTTTATTTGTGTTTTGTGTCACTGCATTAACTGCGATTATTTGATTTTGTTTTGAATCGATCGTCCCACAATATTCAATTTTTATTCGAATCAATTTTTATCCATCATGTATCACATTTATTTCTTTGAATTTGAAGAATCTATCTTGTAAATAACAAACATCCAAAACTTGGTGAGGTCTCGGAAGTCTCAGAAGTCTCGTCAATTTTGACAAGAAACAATTTCGATTCATTTCTGCGGCTGGAGAAAGTGATATATGTTATTATTAGGTTTTGCCGTTTGAACTATCTTCGTATCGACTTTCCATCGCCTCAAAGATTCATACGCATGTCAAAAATTGAAATGAACTCGCTTAATATGATTTGTCAGTTTAATGTGAAAATTTGTACTTGTTTTGTTCGTTTCTGTTTGTAATTGGTTCTAATTTTTAGGCGGGAGAAATTTATCAGTAGCTTATGATATTTTTTTTCGGAACGAATTAGTAGTGATTTATTAGCTTCTAGTGAAACAATATAAGTTGTTATTCATAATTCTGAACTGACTGACTGCATCAAATTTCGAATAATCCATAATTCACGTTCGAACAACGCTGCCTTACAAGTGAAGAATGAAGTTTTTTTCGGAAGCGGAATGAACAAGAAGCAAATCGCAATTTCATAATTTGAGTTTGCATTTTTCTTTGTTTTGCGTCGATAATCACGGTACTGCAATTAGGTTGAATGTCTCTCGATAGAGACTGGCGACAAATTAAGAGGAAGATGAAGTAGTTATACTTACTATCAGTATAAAATATAAAATGAATTAAAAACAATAGAAGATCACCCAGATAAACTGTATTCAGTGAAAAGATACTTCTTTGTTTTTTTTTTCAATTGAAAATTGAATCTAATAAAAAAATTGAATTTCATTAGAGTATTGGCAAATAAATTTAGCAAGGCTAGAATACGTAATATTGGAGGAGCGTGTTTTTCCTGGAGCCAAAATGCTCTAGGGAGGAGCGCTCCTAACAGTAACGCAGCGTTAAACGCATCAGTATACTGCTATGTATATACGTACTTAATCGTATAGTACTGCGTTGCGCTCTGTCATAGAGCGCTTCTCACTGAAGCCGCTTCTAGGACAGATTTTCCACACAAATGCAGGGAGGGGCGCCCCTCCAATATTACGTATTCTAGCCCTGAAATTTAGAAACGAAACACGTCAATTAATTGATTTGACTGCCCGATTTTGAATTCATTTCTTTTTGCGATTTATGACATTTTCTCCTATAAATAATGCCATCGTTTTCGAAACAAGGCAACAAATCATGCCAAACATCAAGAAAACCTGATTAACGCGAGAAACTCGTGAACTGGCATCGAATATTTCTTGCATTGACGATTCGTCATAGAAATTCGAGTATAGCCAATCAAATTGAAAATTGTTTTATAAATCTGTACAACTGCACAAGGTGTTCGGTTTTGGTTTTTGTTGCATGCACTCCTATAGTACACTATAATATGAAAAGAAGAAAAAAAAGAAGCGAGATATATCGATTGGACCCGTCTTTTGTTTCTATTTCAATGCTGTATATCTGTAACAGTTGTTATAAACTAAGAGTTCATTCACATTGTGAACGAAATATATAAAAAAATGATAATCATTAATAGTGAGATTGAATCTAAAATTGAATGAAAAACCAGAAACACTGCTCCAAATGTTAGGAGAGCAATTGTCACAATTCGAAAATGAGAAGTTCTCATTGAGAACCTATAAATTCCGATAATATGATCACACGGCTTTCAATTAGCATATTTAACCATTTTATTTTTGTTTTTAAAATATAAAATTGTATTGAAAAGATATTTACGAAATGATTTCAATGAGCAAATGTATAAATCGAAATGAGCACAAAAATATTCAGATGTAATTTATTGTGCATGTCAGGCGTGCAATATATAAAACTGCACAGCGATTTGTTCACATATCGTTCCTTATAACTATGATTATTGTACAATAAACACTGTACATTGCATTTAGAATGAATACTCAAAAACGTCGCGTCCAATGCACATTTAACTAATACTTTTCCGTTGCCGTTAAGCGTTCAAAAATGACAAATAAACTAACACTCATTGCATTTAGTTTGTATTGTTTGTATTTTGTATATTTAAGCATTCGTTGCTCACTCAGTATATTACGTGCGATTGAACTGTGCAGTATGCAGGTACACCAGCATATTAGATTTTCCCCCTTTTTCGTTTCGAATGAACTTAATTTCAATAAAATTTACAAATTTAAACGAAATATTGATGAACCAAATGGAATATAGGACTCTTTGAGCTCAATTGGTGGTTTGCAGCAGGACTTTTGTCCTGCCAAAATCGAAAACAAAGATTAAATAAATTTTTTTCGATGATTTTAGCAAACGAATGAACGATTTCGTATTATTTATTTATTTTGATTAGAATTCAGAACAGCGTGCTCTGGTGTACAGCTGTGGCCAAAATATTGAAATAAACAGAGAGCAGAGAGCGCATAAATGCTAAAGCGCATATGTATACAACATATACAATAATCATTGCAATCACTTCTCGTACATAAGCTGGAGTCATTGAACCTTCTATCACTAGAATCATTTTTTTCGATGCGGATCTTTATACTATATGCATTGCATTCACATAATGCCTTTCGATTAAATGCCCAAGGAAGCTAAAATTGCGTTTTTAATTAATCCTTCTTTCTCAACATGCTCCATGCTGATCAATCTCAATCACATATATACGAAAGATCCATCAGACATTCTTATGTGATCTTGTTTTGCATTGCAATCAGTTAAATAATTTTTCAGGGAATACATGTTGAAATTCATTTGCGTAACGCTATTTTATATTGTTTACAAGAAAACTATGTAACAAAATCCCCCCTATATCCTACGGATTATACTTCAGATTTATAATTGTTTCATGTTGTCTTAGTGTACTGGTTGGCACAAACCACAATACCCTCGAAGAAAGGCTCGGCCCTGTGCTTAGTTCATAGTTAAAATTAACTACTTATAGAACATTATTGGTTTTTTCTTTTGAATTAAACATATTTAAATTGAATTGAATGATAAATAATATCTATCGGACACGGCACAATCGTTTGTCCTCTTGGAACGTTTAGTGTTGTACGCAAATAATTGTGTGGTATTTGACGTCCCGCAACTAAATCCAGTCCTTTTGATAGTACTGCACGCGATGCATTGTAATCACGATTCCAATTCATTGGGCTGTGATTTTGTTGGTTTCGTTGAAATGGTTGAGTTGGATTGCGCGTAAATGTGCGGATTTTGTATGCACCGGGATTCCGTTTCAAATAACTTTTGTGTGCTTTGATTTGCCAAACAGCTGCTGGGGCAGAGGAACGATTGATTCCAGCTAACTCATATCAAAATCTGACCAAACATCACTTTTTCGGGGATTGAGAGCGGCTAGTGGTGAATTACCGTACGTGCGAGTGAGTTTTCTCAATGTTGAAGTATCAATCGTGATACACTGGCGATGAAAATTATGGATCGGAATGACTTTGATGGTTTGGACTTTTCGATTCGGATGTGCGTCATTGTACCGATGGATGTATAGTTTCATTTTGGGAAAGTACTTTGCGAATTCATAAAAATAATCGCCAACCAGTGAATGGTTCATAAAGCCACGATCGACGTTTTCATTTTCGATTCGGATGAATTGATTGAATTCTTGGATGATCTCTTGAATGAATCGAGTTGGCCGATAGTTCGTAAAATAGAAGAAGTATTCAACTGCGCGATTGAGTTGTTCATTGTACCATCGTTCCCGTTGTTGGTTGAATCTTCTCAAAACAGACTTACGAAATTTTCTAAACATTTGTTGAAGATATTAATGCTTGGTCGGTATTTCGAGCGCTTGGCAATTGAATACCTGCATCTCTTACTCATTCCATGAATTCGGCATCAGCCACTCGATTTCTTGTATTCTCCTTCACATCGTGAAAATCGTTTCTGAACATTTTACCTTCTACTGGTTGGTTGAATTCAGCACGAATGCGCACGGGATCATTTCCATCGATCTCTTGTATATACACAGTAGCGATGCAAGTGTCTGAATTTTCGAAATGTCTTCAGCCATCGTTTTAATGTCAGCAATTAATCGATCACTTTCACAAATGCTCCTCAAAGTTGTTTTAATAGTGAACCGTCTCATTTTTATTGTTCAACATGAGGGGAGGAAAACAATACTGTTCGCTTCAAATTATTTAACGAAAATGAACTCAATACAATGGCTTATTGCTTTGGAGAAACTCGAATAAACTTTTATTCCTGATGGTGTTCACAATCGGAATGAATTTTGAATCTCCAAAACCGATTGATGTAAGGTGTTCGAAATATGCCTGAATCTGGAAACTGGATACGCATTCATACACATTGAAATTTTGATGCGTTTAAAGCGGTTAACCGATGCTTTGTCATTGTTTGATATCAATCGATCATATTGGCCAAAAAAAGATGCATTTCATTTTTATATTGTTTATCAACACAGACATTTATCCATTTATTTGCTCCATTCATGTGAAGGAAAGAAATAAAAGCATAGCGCAATATCTTGTGGACCACAAGCTTGCTGATTATATGGAATAATATGTTGAACACTGTCGATCATGAGGTCCGAATGGCAAACATTTAGTTTCAATTGAAATTTGGATAGAAAAAGATTTTGACTGTCTTCAAAAAAGAAAAATATGAATAACATTAAGGAATAGGGAAAAAAATTAAAGAGGGATGTACAGCTTCATAGTATTTAAGCTTAGCTGTCAAAACTTTGCTACATGTTATGAAAAAAAAAAAAAATGGCGTCTCCATTTCGAGAACATTCAACGCACATGGTTATAGCAGTTTGCATAGTATTTGAAAACTGTCAAATGTCATTAAATCAGCATTGAATATTGGGGGACCCAAAAGCGGTCCACTTTTTTACGAAATGTTCAGAAAATTAACAAATTTGTCATAAAAATAAAAAAAATTCAGAAAAAATAACAATTTTTCAGAAAAATATACAAAAAAATCAGAAAAATATACAAAAAGTTCAGAAGAAATCACTAAAGCTATCAGAAACCAAATACGAAGTTTTCAGAAATTTGAACAAAAAGGCTAATTAATAAACCAATTTGCGTGCATAACCATTCCGAATACGTTCATAAAGTTTACAAATGCTTTCATATAATTTACAGATATGTTCAGATAAATTGAAAACAGCTTCATAACACTTCTTTTAGGGGGGCATTAAAATATACTGCCAAGTTTTCATTTTTCTGGTGTGGCTAGGGGAGGCCTAACTAAAAATTTCTATCGAGGCAGAATTTTGAAATTCCCTCTAGAGGGGGGAGGGGGGCATTCTTTCCTCAAAAGAAAAAAAAAACTTTTAAAACTCAAAATTAATGATAAATATCTGCCCCTAAAAGAAGTGTTATGAACCTGTTTTCAATTTATCTGAACATATCTGTAAATTATATGAAAGCATTTGTGAACTTTATGAACGTATTTAGAATGGCTATGTACGTAAATTTGCTTATTGATTGGCCTTTTTGTTAAAATTTCTGAAAACTTCGTATTTGGTTTCTGATAATTTTAGTGATTTCTTCTGAACTTTTTGTATACTTTTCTGAGAAAATTGTTTTTTTTTTCTGAAAAATTTGTTATTTTTATGACGAATTTGTTAATTTTCTGAACATTTCGTAAAAAAGTGGACCGCTTTTTACGGATTGAACATCGTATTGAAAGGAAGCAAAAGAATTAATGACATAGAAATATTTTCAAAAGAGCATAAATAAATCAAAATAAAAATGCCAGCTGTTGTTATTTTAAAATCGAATAATTTGATCTCGGTAGTGGACGAATGGATTCGTGATAAAATTGTTAACAAAAAAACAATTATTTTCCATTCAAGCAATATTCATTACAAGCCGAATTTCAAAAACAATATTGTCGTTGGAGGAAATAATTTGGTTTGATACCGGAGTGACATATTCCCATCAAAAAATGTGAGGATCACCATGGGCGGTATACCTCTTATGGAGCCCATATACATAACTTTTTGTGTTTTTCTAATGTTATTGTTGTTGTAATATCTGACTTCACGTACGTGGTTCGAAACGAGAAATTCAAAAGATTTTTTTTTTGTCTGACGTTGGTCATCCAAACACAATATTATTTCTTTGTTTGCAATAATTTTTTATCATCTGTCTCTTTCCAACACTTGTGTCCGTCACTTTTACTCTCAAAATCAAGATGGTTTCTATCGATCCTTCTCGATGTTCCGTTCATGAAAATCGAAATGAGAATTTTCTGGCATTCATGGTTTACGAGTATTTGTCATTCGAAAAACAAATTCATTTCATTGTATTGGTGTGGTTCACACTACACACTTTATAAAATGTGTATTACGCATTACGATTTAAATTCAATCCGGTAAATAATATTGTGTTTGGACGACAAATGGCGAAGGGAAATTCCTTTGAAGATGTGATTTTAAATTTTTTAAGTGGATTGACATCTTGCGGCGAATAGATTTCGTCACTGCTACCAACAGTAGAGCCTTAATTTTGTAGTTTTTATTTTTTTTTTTTTAAACGTCAATAGTATCAATAATTTCCTGCACGATTATATAGTATGTACACGTGAATATTTCGTATTCAGTGAAAGAGAAGAAGAAGATAAAAATAAGAAATGCGAACAAAATTCATATCTTCTAATATGAATTATCCGCGTATACTACGCAGCGATACAATGACGCATTTATTGATACGCCGTAGATACAAACGTAAAATGTAGCATTTTCATAATATGTCCGGTATTATGATTGGATATTGTTCAGGGCGTCTCACAGATGAACCCTATTGATTTTGAGCTTGATCGAGAAACTGCCATGCATGCTATGAAACCTCACACGCCACATTTTTTGACATTTTTAAAGAGACTTTGGCTTGTTAGCGCAAGAGACTTTGGCTTGTTTCTGGAATCGCATTCGTGTCCGATTTAATGATTGGCTATTGCACAGTTGAACTTTATTGATTTTCAGTTTACCAGAGGTAGTAGTACACCGGGTACTATGGTTCTTGAAATATCACATTTTTTTTTGTTTTTTTTTTTTTCAAATTTCGTTTGAAAAAGAAAAAAACAGTACGGAAAAGTGAATTTCAATCTTTAAAACCGTTTATTTGTTTGACGCATAGCTTGACTAATAATTATAATTAACTGAAAACGCGCATAATTTTTCTAAGTGTATAATGTAAGTTTAACGCACAAATGGAAACACATGGAAATATATCTGAAATCGTTGAACGAATAAAATTATGTGCATAATAAATAATCGTTAGAAGCTAAAGCATCTCTATTAGATGCTTCCGTTCGACGAACAGTCGAACTTCTTTTGAACTTCGGAAAAATGAACGAATAAATTAGAGTAAATATTTAGATTTTCTTTTGAGGTAATTCGACACTATTGATTTAACATTTTCCATATGATTAATTACTTTCAATTTTATTGAAGATAACATTTATTGAAGATTTTCACCGATGTTTTGACATTAATCATTTTGTTTGGGCATTTTGCACTCAAAAATCTGTGAATATTGTTGTACCAAGTTCATTTTCTTTCCAACTGAACCATTTCTGATTGGCACATATGATATTGTCAAATACATTTATACCGAATAGCAACAAATCGATTGACAAATCAATGAATTTAATATTATAGACAATTGCTTGCTGTTGAACGTTAATCCAATTCAAAAACATGCAATGAAACATTACGAAATCATTGTAACAATTCTTAATAATATTTGTTTATCTTTTGTGTGTAAAAAGTGCTGCGAAACGAATAAGAAAACTTTTTTCAACCTTTGAATATTTTGTACATCGTATAAGTTGAAGCGGCATAGATGCGATATGCAGTTTCAAAACTCAGTTGCCGTTCGCCCGTGTGCAGCTAGAACATAAACGAACTAATGGAATTTATGTAAGTCAACGAACTGACTTGACTTCAATTTTTCCTAAAAACTAACTTCAGAACTACGACAGTTTCAAACTTAATTTTTTTCTAACATTTTTGCAAAGGTTCGCTATCTAATGTGATTTTGCATTCGAACCCTATGGTTTGCATTGTCGTTGAGATATAAATGTGAATTCAATTCAATTTTTTTTTTTTTTATTTTTTTTTGCTTCTTATCAAAACAATATTTATTATTCATGAAGCATTTGCAGAAATAGAATCAATATGCTGATCGGGAATACTGGAGCAGTATATTAAAAATCTCATTTACATAAAAATATTTGTGCCAAATGGAATAAATAGCTCGCAAATTTATTTTCATGCAATTAGATTAAAATTAATTTTTGGTGCTTTAACCATCTGTGTAAAAATGGAAAAATTAAAAAAAAAAACATCATGAATCATTGCTTTGGCTTTCAGACATGTTCATTTATCAAATATTCATACTCAGTTTGGGATATATCCCAAAATAAAGCGAAAACGGAAAATCGCAGTCAAACTGAATAGACCAGTTTGCTTCGTTTTTTTTTTTTATTCCATTCGCCAGTTAAAGGTAGTTGAACTGAAACTGGGCCGTTCAATATATAAACGCTTGAACGGACGATTCGTACTTGTAAGATTCAAATATTTAAATACAAGCAAATAATATTTAATGAAGTTTTTGGTTGCAAGTCAGTTGTTCTCACTCATATTTATATGTGAATGGCTGCTTTTATATCGGGGGGAGTTTTCTTTGCAGTTAGCTTTAACTGTAACTGGCAAAACGAAAATTCGTGTCATTTTTTTGCGAGATCTCATGCTGAAGGCACGCATACGCATACCAACGCTCGATCGGCTGACCAAAAGGGACAATGGCTGTAAACAAAAGCAATCATTTTACGAATCATGAACTAAAATGACGCTCTCAAACAACAATCATCATTTTTGGAGAGCATATTGGCTGTGAGTTACATCGTCAATCTATCTAAAGGCAAAGCCAGACGATAAAATAAAAATAAAATGTAAATTACTTTCAAAGGTGAATTTTCGTTTTTGTGGAATGAAATTAATTTATTCGTAAATGGCATCAGCTATTGATGAATTTGGAATACGGAACCGTGGACATTATTTTAAAGATTAAAAACAATTTCTCAAAACTTATAAAACCAAATTTCAATTCGTTGAAGAAATTTCAGTCGAAAATGTAATGCTATATTTTGATCGATTGAACTCAGTGATGAAATAAAAAGTGAAATAATCTCGTGCGAATCGTATCCAATTGAAATGTTAATAGAAACAAAAATCCAACATTCGATACAGTTTGCGATTGAGATTTTCGTAATTTTTTCAGATTCTTTGTTTTCCTAAGAGAACACGATATTTTTATACAAAATATCAAGACTTGAGGACCATTTGATTACACGGCACATAACACACAGCACACAGCACTCAGCAAACAGCCGTATTCGTGTATTTGATGAATACATACTCGCAATATTCGCAATTGACACTGACTGTAAAAAGTTCGTTGAACTGTGAATAGACGCACGTTACGCGAGATCTGTTCATGAATCGGTAGCTCTGCTCCGCTATTCATAAAGTAAATGTATTCCATGCAAAAAATATAATCGAGTCTCCGATGAGAAATGATTTGAAGCCCAGAATCGGATAGCCGTCTTTGAACTCAAGACATATATGATCCACACAATAGAACGCATAGGTTGGTGGTGTTTAAAAAGAATTTGTATTTTAAAGAAAATATTTTATATTATAGAATACTGAACTTTTTCAAATGCTAATTTAGGATAATTATTTGAGATTTTCATAAATAGTTATCATAGCCACTGAATGCGGAGCATAAAGCTTTTACATAACTCTTATCGAATGTCATATGTTGTGACGCATACGATGCGCAACACACAGAGCACTACTGTATGATGTATGAAAGAGCGGACAGCACCGAAATGTAAAGCACAAAGCGCACGTTCAATTATATTACACTGAAATCCATAATCGGAACCGAAAACTGCCACTTTCATATGGCTAAAGAGTGACCAATGGAGAAGAGATGGAATGAAATTTATTGTTTTGTCATTTTGATCTATTTATTATGTGTTTGTTCAAGCTTGTATTTCAATGAAATCAAATTAAAAATATGTTTTCTTTCATTTCTTTAAATTCAAATGTCGAGAGTAAAAAAGCCTTGTTTCTGATTTGTGATTATTCGCCACCGTTGCGAATGAATTCGATGTGAGGAATATCATACAATTTCTCTAACTCAAAATCGTTTTGCTTTCGCAAAAAATTCGTTTTTTGTATAATTTATGAGATTGAAATTGTCGTTTGTTGATTAAATATTTATTATTTATTTATTCAAAGGTCTGGCTCGTACTAATATAGATTATTATGTTCATTTCACCATTTTGAAATAACAAGAATATACTATAAAATAAATGCTCATCAATACTCAGCCAAAAAGTTTGTTTGAATAACGAAAAAACGGAATCATAAGTATTGAAAATTGAAACACATACATATTACTATGGGGGCATATGATATGATAGAGAGTTAAGCACAAGGTTCGTTGCCACGACGAAACCAAGTGCCGTCGCGCAACTGATTTTGACAGAAGTGAGAGACCCGTTTACGGAAAAGCAGTGCGCGCGTTCTCTATCCAAATAGCATACAATTTATACAAACGATTGTCGATTCGAGACTATATCACTTGACTGAACGCAAACAGTTTGCTGTTTGTAACATTCGTAAATGAACTCTGGTTGAGCGCGTACATGAAATAAATGTGTCTGTTTATTTTTCGAATCGTCGTTGGTTCATATATGTTCACAGATAAAAATTAAATTCAATAAGGTAAAATAAATCAGCCAAAAATAAAAATTGTTTCTCACATGACAGCTCTGCTACTATTTAAACATTAAAAAACAAAAGAAAAAAAATTAAGGATGAGCAATTTATTTGAATATATATTTATATGACTTTATTGTTCGAAAAGAAGAGAAAAAGAAGATTTTTTGACTTCGACCAAACGCAAGTGAAATTACAAAAACATTTAGTGTCAGTTTATAGAATTTAATTTTTTTTTTTTTTTTTTTGAAGTAAAGTGATCCAAAGTGTTCAATCGCCGTAATTTGTGTTCAATATTGCTTATTCAATTAAAATTTTGCTGTTTGTGCTCATTTAGTTACCTCTCAATCAGTTAGCAATAATAATTGGTTCAGACCAATAGCTCACGGATATTATAGACTGTAGAGAGAAAGCAAAGAGAAATAAAAGATTGTTTTCCGTTTAAAAAATTGAACGAATTCAAAATTGAAAATTTCATGTCCGTTTAGCGTTGGCCAAACGGTTGTTGATTGTTAACGTAATTGTTTATTGAAATCTGGTTTTAGATTCAAAATTGAAAAGCAAATATCAAATAACGAAGGAAAGGAAAATTGAAAATACGGAAGGGATGATGTTGCCGCCAAAATATCATCATCAGCAACATCAACGAAATGCATTCATTAAGAATATCAACATTGGTGGTGGATGTAAGAATAACCAAATGTGCTCAAAAAATCATATTGAAAATAGTACTACAAAGGACGTACAAAATATGTCACCACCGTTTCGAGACTCTACAACCACTCAATTGATCTACAGTGGTAAAAGTAGTCAATTGAAGGAAACGCATAGTGCATTAGTGAAAATATTAGAATCGGCGCCAATTAATAAATCAAAACAAATGCCATCAACAGCAACGATAAAAGATGATAAAATGTCAACGAGATTGAATCAAAATGCAACGAAAGAATTGACGCCATCACAAAATGATAATGAAAAAAACAGCATTATTTTATTAGCAATTGGATCAGAAGGTCGAGGTGCCAGGGAAGCATCTTTATCACCACCACCACAACCACCACAATTGCACCCATCATCAATATCATTTACACATCACCAAAAATATATACATCCAGATAGTTTGATTACAGCCACCAAAAACATCCTATCAGCTCAGCCACAAACATTGTTAAAGCAAACGAATATCGATGAAAATACTCCAAAAATGCGCCAACAATTGAGCATTAATAACAACAACAAATCAACTATCAAATTATCATATTGTAATGAAAGCAGCATGATCAATCAACATCCACAACATCAACAGTCACAGCATCAAACTATGATCGAACACCACCATCATTACTACCATCGAAAGCGTAACAAACACTTAATAAACGCACACTGTGATAATATTGATAAGAGCAGCGATGAAGAGGCTGGCTGCAACAGCAACAGCAGTGCCAGTAGCAATGCAAGCGAAGCTGAACTAATATGCCCATGGAAAAAGACACGGATCGCCCGTGAATGGCATCAATCCCAAAAATTTATGGCCAATGATGGCGATAATGAATCACAAATCTCAATGAAACGAAAATTATCACATTTAAATAGTAATACAACAAATACAAATATGATCACAATACCATCTGCTTCAAATAATAGTAATTGTAGTAAAGTGATCATAGCCGAAGATACCACCGAAAAAATATCTTCTGATTATAATAATAAATTGAGTGAAACAATTGAATCAATATATTCACAATATCGATACGATCAATATAGTAATGATTGTGACAATGAAGGGGCCGATATTGATAGCATGGACGAATCTGATATTGATGATATTGGTGGTGGTGCAACCGAAAATGACGATCACACTGTACACCAATGTCATAGAAATGGTTCAGCAACTGCATCTGCGACGGTGGTAAATGCTAAAAATTCTCACATGACATGCGAACATCATCAGCGTTATCATTCGGAATGTCATAAGAGGTCTTGGCGATACATCGATCATGATGCTGATGATGAAGAATGCATTGACAAATCCTCAACATCATCAATGAATGGTAGCAAACGTAATGCTTCCAAATTGCCAACAATTGCATTGGAAGTGGCACGAAATAATGCTGGAAATGATTCTGGCGATAGCGATTGTCCCGAAAATATAAGCGAACTTTGCAAAAAATTCGATCAAAATCTTTCCGAACAAGACGTAAGTTTGTTATTTTTGTTTTGGTAAAAAAAAAAAACAATAATTAATCGAAATTCTGTTGTTTTTCTTCGCTAATAAATTAAACTTTAATGTGGCAGCGAACAAATTCTTTTAGCATAACAATTTCTCATTTTGTAAAATCAAATAATTTTTGTATTGAGTGATTGATGAGACTATGGGCTCTTATTTCATTGAATAATATTAACCAGAACAATGCATTGTCAGTTAAGTAGTTAGAGGTAGAGCGCCTCATATATTTTTTACAAAATGCACATGTACAAGTTGATCTTTAACGCACGAGAATCACACGTACGTTAATACATGCCAAATACTAGCAACTAGCATGTATTCAGCATTGAACAAACAACTATTCTGGTGTTATTGGAAGGCTTATGAACTACATTCACCTTTTGACCCAATGCGAGACTGTAGCTTGGAACAAACTTCGAGGTTATTCAACTTTTGAAATAGAATTAATTGCATACGCTTGCGCTGTACATACAAACATACATATATATTGTACAAACAAATTTGGAGAAAGGGAGGGATAAGAATTTGAAAACATATAATATAAAAATATGTACTGAATCGGTAGAATATACATATATTCAGATTCAGTATATATATTTTTATTTATTTTGCTTGAGTTCCTTTTTTATGAACCAAATGCTCTGAGTTTCATGTATCCAAATTTTGCAAACAGCACTCGTACACGATATAAAATGATTAAAATATACACATTCAGACCTAATATTGCATTGTGAGTTCGGGCAACGTGCTTGATTCATCTATATTGTGTATTGTTTATATCAAGGAAATGCTTATGTATTTTAAGCGAACGAACGACGTTTGATGCATTTGCAATTCCGTTTTTATTCGCTTTTTAAGCTTCTATCGATTCGCCTTCTATTCAGCTGGTTTCGATTCGTTTTTGCATTCATGTTCGCATTCGATTTGCGCCGCACACGCACTACATATAGAAGTGAAATACCAAATAAGTTCGATTTGAATGCATGCAATATGCAATATGCAATATAATGAGCCAAATTCAATTTGGATTTTTTCGTTTTACATTTTTTTAAATGAGATTTTTTGGCTTTTTTTTTTCTCTTGAAATAATGGAATATCCTATTTTGGGTGCCAGAAAGAGCAACAAACTGACAAGCAAACATCATATCCAATATCCAGCCATCACAGCAAATGCAAATTCTCTCATTTACCTATATGCATTTGCATTGCATGTTTTCATTTTTTATATTTTATTTTCATTGCGCTCTTCATACGATTTGTTCTTTGGCTGTGTGGTCATTGCACTCTACGAATTCAGTTCGTAGCAATGCTTTCATATTCGTGTGCATTTTACGATAAATATTCTAAAACAAAATATCGTTTTCCCCTTGACCATATTTTGTGAATAAGTACATGGTATCACTAAAATCATCACCAAGAACGAACGATCATTTACATCATAATATTTTACAACTAATTTTTAAAAAACGTCTCCTGCTTTAATTGAGTCATGGCATTTGGATAACAATGATTTTTCTTTTTAATCTTTTTAGGGATTTTTCCGACGGTCCATTCAACAGAAAATTCAATATCGTCCATGCACGAAGAATCAACAATGCAGCATTTTGCGTATAAACCGAAACCGTTGTCAGTATTGTCGTCTGAAAAAATGTATTGCAGTCGGTATGAGCCGAGATGGTAAGTAATCATTTTTCTACCAATTTATTTTTGATCAAACGAAAAAAAAAAAAATAGTTCGCACGAAAAATTCGTAAATATTCCGTGCCGTTTGTCAAGTTCAACTGTTTCTTCATAGCAATATGGATTTGAAAATTTATACAAATCGAGATCGAAATGTGAAGCGCGCAAAATTATTTCCATCACGTTCATTAATAACTGTTTGCATTCGAATTGAATTTCCCGCACATACTCTTTCATATCTTAATTCAAATTTGCTCCAAAGTTGAGAGAAATCAAATTAAACTACAAACGAAAGATAGAAAGGCGATAGAAAGAGAGGAAGGGGAAAAGAAAACTTGAAACTGGAAAATATCGTGCTTTGCTCTATGGATCCGAGTGTGCGCAGTAAAAAGTGATTTTGTATTTTATTAATATACATTTATTTCGAGTCATTGCAAGCTACCACATATTAAGCAATATATTTTTCATCTCTTGTTCACCTATACAAAAACAAATCATATCTATTTTCTATCATATATATTTTAATGACTACAGTCATTTGCTAGAAAATTCAACGATTCGTTGAAATGTGAACACTAACCGCGCTAATAAATGAGAATGAAAGGAAAACAATCCAATTGAATAAATGTGTGTGTGAATTCGTTTCTGTTCGTTGAAATGAATAGATATAGAAGTTATATATATATATATATATGTATATATTTTTTTTTATTTGGACTCTCAGTTCGTGTGATTATATCACTTGACGAAGTAATGTACAGCGATTCGTTTTATGCTATTGAAAATCTCATTTTCAGTTCGTCTCTGTTCGCCTTTATCAGAGGCCATGCAACCATAATACATATTCACGTGCACACATCGCGATCACTACTCGTAAGAGTGTGCGCTAGCTAACGAAAAGTAAAAAAAAAAATAATATAAAATATGAATTATACAAATTGTTGTATGCTCTCTCGCAAACCGTACAAACTGAAGTTCATTGACCGTTTAACTAGGTCACCATCAATTTGAACTTTATTCAGGGCAGCGCCAATGTAACTCGCTCTTCGTTGCTCGCTGTCTCTGCTGATCATGCCTCATAGCTATATGTACATATAGATACACGTTTATTCGCTGTTAAATTGAAATTTTTTGAGTGTTGTTATTGTTATTGTTGTTGTTGTTGTTGATATTTTGAGTCTTTCAATTCGATATAGAGAGGTTTGAATGTTCTACCATCATCTTTTATTTATGAATTTAAAGCATATTAAAAGAACATCTCTTCGAATTCTGTCATCTAATCGATTTTTCGAATTGGAAATAAATTTCGCAAAAGTCAATTAAATTGTTGTGATAGATGAATAATGAATAAACATAAAAATATTAATTGAAAAAAAAAATTGAAAGCGCAAGTTGAGTAAATGTACGTATCGCAGAAACAGAGATAAAAAGTGTGCAAATACACACATACAATAAATAATACTGAACGATTCAAAAATAAAAATGTGAATGGCGAAAAGCGAATAAAAATCTCACAATAGCAACAACAGCGACAAACGGCAATGAGATAGTGAGCGAGCGCGTACACAAAAACTATATTGAACAATCCGAATGCATGGATGAACTAATTTATTCCAACCCGAGCTATGAGTCTTTATAGTTGGTAAATATGGAGATTTTGTATGTGTCAACGCAGCCAAAAACTACACATGTATGAAGCGAGTGTCCTTAATCCATATTTGCGATCAATGACTTTAAGCTTTCATAGGGTCAGAATGTTCGGAAATTAGAGCAAATCTAACTCCAATTTTCGATTGGAGCAATATGTTTATTTGTTTTTTTTTCTCGTTATACTTTGTTTTTTATTTTCGTTCTCTTTCTTTATACATATTTTGTATATATATATATTTTTCCTTCACATACTTCGTCTCACATTCGTCACCGCGTTCTTTTTTCTCTTGAATTTGTTATGTTCGAAATTTCAGATGAAAATATGCTAAATATGAAAGCTATATATACGCCATTGAGTCATTTGCTCAATAGCGGCCGAAAAGCATCACCGATATAAGAAATTATTCTCCAGAATTATCATTTTGTAATTGGTAAAGAGCACTCTAAAATTTATGAAACCTGGAATACAGAGGGAAAAGAAAGATAATTATAATCTTTAACCAATAATCAACCAATTTTATTCATGTGTGAATTCACTGGCATAGAAATGTATTGTTGGGCAAACACATACACACGGTGTGTATTTGTGTGTGTTGAAAGAAATATGGATCTTTGTAGAAAGGGAAACTGACATGCGACATTACATTGAAGAAAATTTTAAAATGTTTAACACGTGGAATTATAACAATGGAAAAGAAATGGAACAAAAGGATATAACATCTTTTTCATTCATTCTTTTATCAAGTTCATTCAATATGAATTCTTTTCATTGGATGGGGCAAATTGGGGCGACTGACTTGAAAAGAAAATTAGAGATACGAAAAAACGAAGAAGATGAAAATAGAATTAACCGAAAATTGGGCAACAAGATCCAAATGATGATTCAGAAATTAAAGCAAACATCTGAAGCGTCTGCGTTTGGTATCAGGAGTTATTCGATTATATAATTTTATTCAATAAATTCATGCTAAAGCAACTTCATTTTTCACCGTTCTTTGAAAACAAATGAAAGGAGAAATTATAAATTGTGACGAGAAAGCAACAATGAAATGGACAAAAACAAAAGAAACAATTGAAAAAAAAAAATGAATGAATTGTTGGATTTATAAGGACAATTCATTTTTGTGAGTTGAATCGATGAGTCGAAAACTTAGAAACAGAATTTGAAAGGGCACAAAAGACGGCTGCCCTAACAATATGATCATACGTATGTTATTCCAAAAGAATAGCCTCGCATAGTTGTCGCAATTTGTTCAATTACATATGTATGCCATAAATAGGTGGAAAGGGTAACAAACTGTATCTAGTTCATGACAAAAAATTCGTTTTCGAATTAATGTCTTGCCACTCTTCAAAATTTATTTCCGTTGACTTTTGGTTCGTTCGATGTTTATGATGTGTGCTATAGCTGGACGTTATATACGCTGATTCCTAATTCCAATTGAAAAAAAAAAACAAAATTATTTCTCCTCTATTCGCTTGTTCAGCGAACGAAATTTTCAAACAATTGATATCTCATTTTTCGTTCTCAATTTCGGTTAATGGCTTTTACTTTTATTGTTTTTTCTCTCCCTTTTTAATATTATTGTTATTGTATGATCAATGTTGTTTTTGCTTCGTTTCAAAGTGTGTCATGTGTTGAATTTGAAACGTGATCAAATCTATTACATGTAATGGAATATGGAATGTACGTAGTTTATCATTTCTTTGGACAATTATCAATAGTAGTCGTTCGTTTGGGAATTGATGGCAAACATTTTGGGCAAATGAATTAGCAAAAACATTAAACGAAATTATTGCATAAAAATAGATTCAAATACGAATCGACAAAATGAGCTGTGCCAATAAATTTATGTATGTACTTGTGGTTTAATAACAAAAAAAAGGAAAAAATAAATTTGCAGTTCGTCTAACTGACGAACTGAAATGAAAATGGCGCCATTTATTGGCTAATAATAGAATGAAAAATGTGAAAAGTGTGAGAGAGAAAAAACAGCTCCCTCATGCATACATTGCGACATTTTTGTTTAAGCGACATTTTTGCGAAGGAAAAATGCACATGCGAAAACCAAATTTATTTCAATAATTGAAATTGTTCCAAAGCATTCGTTCATAAATTCCTGAAACTACCACCACACTGAGTTCAATGAATTCAGAGTAAGAATTTTTACGTTTATTTTTCATTAATCAAACGATCTATGAATGATGGGTGTATGTGTATGTGTGTGCGTATGTGTGATATGTCCCAAAACAACCAGCACATTTGACTGAAAACTATGAACTACGTTCATTGGGGTTATTCAACTGAAATGAAGCAAAACAAAAACAACATGGTGGCATTATATTTAACGAAAAACAAAAAACAAACAACCAACAACCAAATATATATATAAAGTTATAGACTTAAAGTAGCATTTCCAGTTATTTTATAATATATCAGTACACAATATTCAATTCATAGTAAACGTCAAAGCGGCCTCAGCGGTAGCGGCCAAAGTGCTTTGCATTTTGCGTCGTTCTCACCGTCCATATACGTATACGCTAATACAACGGTTTTATAAAAAAAAAGATGTTACGTATTTACGTTGTGCGTTTTATTACGAAAAATACGAATAGAAGGTTTTCTGTAGTACTGATGAATAGCGATGCTTCGGAAACTTTCATTTTTCAATGTGAGAGCACTGAGCGTTCGTTGTTCCCATTTAATTTTTTCCTTTACACTTCTTCTTCTTTTTCCTCTTCTTCTTCTCCCATTAATTATTATCGGTCGTGTGTATCGTTTCGTTTAAATTTTCTCAACGTTTTTTCCTTTTGTTCATTGGCATTGCTTTGAATATTGAAAATCCATGGCGACATACTCTGATCTGGTAAATAAATATGAAAAATATGGAATTTAACCCGAAACATTATTATATAAACCAACATTTATCATGCGCAGCTATCAGATATGCGCAATTCGAATGTTTGCAAATTTAATTGTTATATTTGGAATTTTTATTCTATTTTGTTCGAAATTTTGGATACAAAGTTCCATGATCCGAAATTTTTTAGCGCCACAAGAATCACTTGAACAAACAAATACAAAACTTGGTCTTATTCATGAAAAGAAAATGGTTCACAATAGTGGAACAAAATTAAAGTGAGAATTGATCGACTGTAGCTGAGTTACGTAATTTCTGGTTCAGAAATATTTTATCTGAAGTAAACAACGAATGAAAGCGACGCAACGAAATAACGAAATGAAAAATAAAAAATAAATGAAAATAGCGAAATGGGATCACAACATAAGCGATCACGTGCGTGGCATTCGTATTCCGGTGATGTTCTGGAAAATTCAATTGAATTTAACCTGGTCGCTCGGGTTAAAGTGCTTTTACTATTTATAATTATTGAATGGATATTTCGTGAAATATAAGAAACGATAGAGCCCACCAAATCAAACTATCTCACAGAAAAACAAATGATGAAAAAATCCATTGGTTACAGAGACATTATTGAATTTATTGCACGAAGTGCTCGAATTTTTTTTTATTTTTATCTCTTCGTACTGTATGGTTCATGCTACCAATGTAACAATCTACCAAACCAAATACAAATACATAATCTACATATTTCGAAGGCTACAGAGACACAATATCAGTTGTGTGGATTGTTACGCATACATGCAATCAATGTTGAGCTTATTTTAGTTTGCTTATTTTCTCTGTTACGTTTAAATGCCTATTTTATTATATTTTGTTTGCGGCAATGGTGCAACCTATGTTTCATAATCTGCCTGTAATAGAACCGACAATGCTGCACACTTCATTTCGGATACCTGAACTGAATGAGAGTGAAAAAGAAAGGAAAACCGAGAGCTGACAATCGAAAGAGAAAAAGGCAAGAGAGAGAGAGAGAGAATCAACACCAATTATCATCATATTCAGTTCGATTGAGCGAACAAGAGAATCGAACGAGCAACGGCTCACCATTCACTACTACACAATCATGCCAATGATAGCATGTATCTTATGCGCTCTACGTAATGTATATGGTACCACAGTATCGAAGCGCACAGTATGAGTAGCAAGCAATATGGCATAGAGTCACTGACTTGTATTTGGGTCATGCACGGTCGTTCACTTCGACTCAACTTTGTGTGTTGTTTTTTTTTAACTTTTTTTTACTGCCACTCTCTCATTTGCTTTGTTTATGTTCTCATTCGTTCAGCGAACGTTTCAAGTAACTATTGCGCGATTAGATAGATACAATACACGTTTTTTTATATTTTCATTTCGGTCGTATTTATTTTTTTGCTCGATTTGAAATTTGAATAGATGAATGCCATTCATATGTCTAATATCTATTGATATGTATGAAGTCTGAATTGTCAAAAATGCAATTGCCACTCAAAAACGACAAATTGGTGGCCATCGGAAATTAAAGGAATAAATTCACAATTTCTCTCTTTTGGTCTATTGAGGGATTGATGACCCCAAAAGTAGGCTTTAGGAAATGAGATCAAGTATTTTTGACAATCAACAGTTCTAATTTAATTTGTTTTTTTTTTTATTGACATTCCAAAGAAATACGCGCGATGAACGTTTTTGTGTTGAAATGTTGAAATCCCGGATTTTACGCAAATGGTTTTAATTATTCCCAAACATACATACATACATACATACATACATACATAAATAGTAATAATTATTTCGTGCGTTTAACGTGCTGATAATCCGGGTCATAAAGCCAAAAATCATTCATCGAATGAAAAGATTTATATGTTGCAATTGCCATTTAATTTGAATTTCATTTATTCATGAAACTTTTTATTCTCTTCTCACAACCGATCAACGTAACTTTCTCTTTCGTCTGTGTGTCACTATTATCTGTTATAATCAAAAGCATTTCTTCAGAAACATGTTTAACATATTCCATTGCAACGGTAAAAACGAAAATCCAAACCAAAAAAACAACACAAAAATTGAACCAAAACTAATTTCGACGGTTGACTATTTCAGCTTTTCCACTCTTTTTTCCGATGAACAATGAATTGGAGAAAGTGAAAGCTAAAGACAGCAAGACAGCATACAACATAACATATTGTATAAAATGCGATACTTCATGCGAAGTCTTCAGCATAAAGAGATGCAGTAGTTTTCCGAAATGTTTTTGGTAATGCTTGTCATTTCTAATTTTATAAATCGGTTTAATGAACTAATTTGGCTTTTATACAATCTTTTATAAATTTTGTTAGCTCTCTTCAATCATTAAGCATTGAATGATTTGAATGTGGTTGATCGTTTATTGTTGAATGCATTGAGTTTGGTTAAATTTTTAAATTAACGCAAAAGTCGGTCAACAATAATGATGATCGACGATTTTAAAATAGAAAGAAATTAAAAATACATGAAAATAAGTATGAATATTTGGGCGATATGAAAACGTGAATGATTCGTAAATTGTAGGCGTATTAAAAAGCAGATGTATGTTGTGTGTGTCGTGTGTCAAACATTCTGCATTGAACTAAAATGGATTTTATTAAAATTCATTTAATGGACTCATATGAACAAAAATTTCGCTGAATGTGAGCAAAAAAGCAGAATAAAATGAATGCAAACAATGAAAGCGAAGCAAAGAATGTTGTCAACTGAATCTATATTAAATTGCCAAGTCATTTCAAAATTGGTTCAATGCGAACGCGATAAAACGGTCATATCAGTTAGCATAGAACACAAAATAAATAACAACAGCACGGCATTCAATACGCAAATAAATGAATTACATTTTCGGGCTTTTAACGAAACGAACAACATCGAAAACAAAATATTATTCGCTTATCAAACAATATACAATACAAATTTTATTCAGAGCAATTGAATTTTAGATATTGCAAATAAGCTGTGATAGGTAAGCCATAAATGTGTGTTTATGCATTGATAAGGTGCGGAACTTGAAAATTA
>GL501535.1:7971-39486 GCA_000149185.1 Mayetiola destructor | reverse complement strand
CCCGTTTCGTGAACACTTGCCATTAACCCTACTTGTACTTATATGTCTTATACTAATTATGTTAGTGAAATACGGGCTAAATGGTGGTGAGACTGAATAAATGTCAATGAACCTGCCCTACTATTGTTATAATGAATGATGTACACAAATAAATTAAATTAAATACTAAAATACGTGAGAAAAAAAAATTGATCAAAACACCCCCATGAACAACTGATACCCGTAACAAAAACATTAAAACGAGACGCAACAAACAAAACAAAATAAATAAAAATAAGAGAGGAAAAAAATCAATACATTGAACCATTCCATCAAAATGGAAAGCTTTTTCGGGGTCATTTGCTGAGGGAGTTCATCGACACGATTTCATTTAATGCAAACTGCGAACTGTGAACGCTTTCCTTCCAACATCTCTCATAATACGTATGAATATACAGCAATAAACTCTCTCTCTATATTGCTATACGGTGGTTCGGATATGATACATGGTGATGATAAATACAGACCGAGTCACATTAATTCCGATATTGGCGATTGGCGCAATTTCCATGTATTAAGTCATATTGTATAAGGGGTCGATTACGTTTTGCGTTCAACCGTTCGCATTAATTTAAATACATTCGAATTTGTTCGAATTGGCCTTTTTCTTTCAAATATAAAATGCGAAGGCCTTTGTCGGATTGGAAGTTGTGCGCATATTTGAAAAATCCACAGATACTCGCATACATGTGTCAATAATTTCGTAGATTTTCAGTACAAAGTCTAAAAAGCACATGGTAACGTACACTATTTCTCATGTGAATTTCCCACTATGATAAAATACACATATTCAACATAAATCTATAACGAACGCGTTTGCGCCGAATGTGTCTCGGTTTGTGTGAACTGGTGTGAACGAGATGCGTCCGAGTTTTGCAATTTAACGTTAATATCAATGATTGAACAAAAGCCGTATTGAACTTTAACTGTAATCGCTAGCTATAAATTTAACTACGAATTTAACGTTGAATTAAAGCTGCTTTGGATTATTTTATCAGTATTAAGCTTTTATTTGACGGTGTTTAATAACTAATAGCCACAAACTCGAAAACGGAATGGTTGCTAAAAATTCATTTTTGAAAATTGTATTACAAAGAGTTAAATCTCTATAGAAGGACCACTTTCTAAAAGGACCATTTCACGATTGTGAACCAATTAGCCGGTACCCAAAGTGACCCTTTTAGAGGAACTAAACCGTATATGACAAGATATTTCGACGATGCAAAAAAAAAAAAAAAAATCTCACTCTATGTACAAGCTCCGGAATGTTTTGTTCAAAGAAAGATCAAATTCACAGTTCCACACTAAACATGGCGGTGCGGTTTGTAGGAAGCAAGTTTGCAGCAAACATCGAACTTCCGATGTCGACTCATTTAGCATACATTCAGGCGAATTCTTTGTAACCATCAAATACTGTGCGAGCGATGTAACGATTCTGTTAAATGAACGTATCAAACGATCGTTTCAATAACGCTCAATTTCAAAAAACGTAAACAGTTTCGTTGAGAGCTCAGTTTCAGCCAAATACAAGCGTTCGAAATCAATTGATATACTTATTATTTATGTTTGAAATTGGTAAAATAAATTTCAAATTTTATTAATGGTTTCAGTGACATTTTAAATTTTCAAATAAAATATTATGCACAGCAACAACAAAACAAAATGAAATGTCGATTGCCTATCGCCGATTATAGGTTTTTCTTTGTGACAGTACATTTTTGTTGTTTGTCGGTAGTGTCCAACCGATAGTGTTCAACCGAATATTTTTGGTGCTAGGCTAGCTCGGTGCTCTCTGATCTACATCGAAATCATATTTATTTTTATTGTCGAAACAATAATTTTATTTTATTTCGTGTGGTGGCGTTGTTACCGACTGCTCTTATATATTTTCACATTGAAATAACATCAAGGTTATCACGAGTCAAGGTCAAGCACACAGAACAATTTGACAATGCCGACGCGTCCTTTTCGTGTGTTGCTGCCTGCAGCCTGCTGCCTGCTGCCTACTGCCTACTGCCTACTGCCTACCGCCAATTTATTCATTGTATTTTGTGGTGTATTTATTTAATTCGACATATAACATCGAATGTGAGTGAATGTGGCTTCTTTTCCTTCTCATTTCGTTTTCTTCTTTCTTCTTCATTTTAAATCTTTACATATGATATACATATACAATGCCGCATACTACTTATAAGTCTATTCTGAAGTGGTGGACCAATTTGTGTTGTACACTTTCCATCTGAAAAGAAATGTACAAGCCTAAATATGTTGATACCGAATGGTTGTGTGCAAAAACACAATGAGGTCGAATATCGTCGTTATACACACGCAAACACAAATTGAAAAACAACGACCACAATCAATGAACGGTGAAGTGATAATTCGATTCTTTAGAATTTTATCAATGTATATGCGAGAATGACTTCGATTTTGAATAATAAATACATTTAAGGCAAAGCGATGACGACTTTCCATCCGTTGTCCTTGTTAAAGGTCAGAATCAATGGAAGAAAATACATACAAAGCTCACATTGAATTATTTTCATTACATGTTCTGTGAGAAAATGATATCGGAATTGTCGGCAATCGATTGTTATTCATATTTTTTCTCATTGAAAAAAAAAAACAGCCTCGTGCTACCATTATATTAGCAACAATTCAGTCAACTTTCGTAAAATTTCTCCATTTATTTGAGTCTGTCTGGAATGATTTTGAATACAGTAAAGTCACTATAAAAGGACCACTCTCTGAGGAGACAATTACTCATTTATGTACCAATTGGTCCGCAACCAATGTGGTCAGTTCAGAGAGATATTCTGTTACAGAGATGTTACGTAAATTAATAAGTAATAATCGTTTTATTGTTTTCGTCTGCGGCAGTGAATTTCTCGTGTGCGTGCCGCGTTTGGCTGACACAAATGAATTATTCATTAGTTCTAAAGTTTTAAACACATAATCAAGTTACTCGAGCAAGTATCAATTTTTATGTTGACAAAACAACTAAGTGTGTATGCCATGTAGAATGAAAAGTGATATGCGAAACAAGCTGTCGACACAGGCAACTCATCGATGACCCAAGAACAAAGTCGATGCGAACAACCAAT
Organism: Mayetiola destructor; assembly: GCA_000149185.1. NCBI lineage: Eukaryota > Metazoa > Arthropoda > Insecta > Diptera > Cecidomyiidae > Mayetiola > Mayetiola destructor. The sequence goes on along the minus strand of GL501535.1, from coordinate 36,343 downwards.
AAGCCAGCAACCAAAGTGGTCTTTATAGAGAAACTATACTGTATATAACCCTTAAAAACAGAATTCCATCACATAGGACACTTCAGACAATCCGTTACATTTTATACAAAAAAGAGTGCAGAACTATAATTGAATATGTTTCAATTTTCACAGGCACGAATATTCAGTGAGGGAACAGCCTGACAACTTCAATCCAATAGTTTTTTATTTTATTATTTTGCTGAATCAACAAAATGTACAATATAAAGAATGAAGAGAATAAAATAAACAACGATATTATGTATATAAATAACTAACTACATTTAAGAAAAAAAGCAATAAGCACAAGCACGCGCAACCTCAAAGTTGAATATAATAATAATACACAAAGAAATATACTTTTCATTGAATTCAGTATTCAATATTAGGATTTCAAAATCGAATAGGAAATGATCAAAAGTATTTTCCTATTCCCTTTTCGTAATACATATTTCCAATAAAACAAATGACTAGTTGAGCAAAAGAGAGCATCCAAACGAGATGGCACTCGGCCATTGATAATTTGTGTATTAAATTGATTTCATATGATTCGAAATATAATATTCGTGAATACATCATTGGCTAAATATATTAGTTTCGAGAAAAGCGCGTCATATTCCGCAACTAACACAACTTTGATTTAGATGTGATGTCGTTGTTCTAAGGTCCCTCATACAATATCACAATATACAAGTTCAAGGCCAACGCATATCGTATATGAGTGCTATACATAGTTATTCTGAAACGTTTCCCCGCTGTTCGTTGTTCGCCTCCTGTACATAGTCAACTGAAGCACAATAAACGAAACGTAGCGTGTGAATGAACGAGAACGTAATACAACCAGGAACACAATATCATCAATAGATGAAAATTACAAAAAAGCGTGCACTCATACATCCACATATCAATGCGGTCATCATATGAACTTTTTAAACGTTAGAAAAACCAATTCATATAAAATGTTATTGAATAACAAACGAAAAATAGCATTCAATACAATCTACGTCATATCGTTTCTATATCATTTTTATCGACAATCTGCATAAAGTCCATTTGAAAAATGAATGTTTTCTTCTTTTTGTTTTCTTTTTTTTTTTTGTTCATTTGTTCCATTTCATGGTTCCATAGTTATTCTATAATATCAAATTAATTGCGGAGGCGTTCGTTTGGATTCCCATTTCAATTTTGCGGTTAATCTGTTCAGGGACACGGCTGGCACGTGGCATTCTAATACAAAGTTACAGCATATAATTGAATATACATGCAAATGATAATACCTTCTGTTAATTCATGTTCAACTACACTGAACACTGAATAGCTGAGCCCAAAGATATCTAAGAATAAAACCGAAATACGAATACAAAATGAAAAGAAATGAAATGAAATGATTTATGAATGAAGAAACATACGTGCTTCAAATTTTAAATTATAATTTATGCTTCGATAGTTCGTTCAAGTTTTTAATTAAAATATCACAAATTGTGATGACATCAAAACTGAAATAAACGAGAAAGCTCCGAAATTGGAAGTTGAATGTTGAGGAGCGCGACTTGGATATCTTACGAATAAATCACCAAACATATCGTACCATCATGGGCTAAAACAAAACCCATTGGCAACAGCCACATAAAAAGGCGAAACTATTAAGCCGAATACGATATAGAAATTCCCTTTTTTTAGAACAAATTCTAAGTGACTTCTTATCCAAAACTGAACAACTTTGGAGTGTGGAATAATACTTGTGTATGTGCATATATAATTGTGTAATAATATAGGAAATGTATATATGTATTTATTTATGCAGAGAGAGAGAGAGAGAGAGAGGGAGAGAGCTTTATAAATATTGTTCAATTTTGTGAAATAATGACTATATAGTCGATGGTCTGTTCAATATTTGTATTGTCCACAGTTTTACATAGTAACATCATATATGATATCGAACGAATGGCAAACGGACCGATACGGCTTTGCGCTACAGTCGGTTTGCGCCTAAGCGATACAGCCAAAGTGATCTACATGACTGGGTATGCCAAACGCCATAAGTATATATATACATAAAGGTTTTCCTACCACATACCACACTGTCTCATACACCGACCGGAATATAAAACGTAAATACGGTGTGCTGAATGGTTGAATATTAAGGCGCATAAAAGTTTGTTATAATGTATTGGCCGCAGTACTCAAACGATACGCTTTCTTAGTATTTTTCATTGTTGGTACGTGCTAGTTGTATAAGAGACTTCCTATCGATAACAGCTTCTTTGCTTGGTCTCGTGTATTTAATATTTACATTTTAGATTTTGGTTGTGAAATATTTTGCGATATATAAGAAATTAAACAAAAGCGGGTTCATCTCTGTCCGTACTGTTTTACCACTGAATTAAACGATAAATGAACATTTTCACATTACAATTTGTAAAACAGAAACGAACATTTTTCTACTTTTAACATTTTTTTAATCGAAAAACAAAAAGGCAAACTGTTCTTGAAAGCTTCTCAATTTGCCGATAGATTTTAATTAAGTTTTAATAAAGTCAATGGCATTACAAAAATCTATTAGATCAATGAAACAAGTTCCAAGCCATCTGTACATAAAATGTGTTTCCAGTGTATGAACGACATTTTGATTTTATTGTAAATTTCGGCAATTTGTGAACTGTGAGCACATTGAATTTGATGGACAGTTTGTTTAATGATGGGTTTCTTTAATTATTCAATTGTTTGCACAAAGAATTGAATTTTTTTAGAAGAAAGCAAAGAAAAAGGAAATATAATACGAAATACATAAGAGCACAGTGACTGATGCATCAATATTACATTTGCCATTGGACACCAAATAATATTAAACAAATTTGACCTCCTGGATTTGTTGGGATTTTACCTTCGGTTTATCCCTAAATTTGTCGTGACACCTCATAGCAATCAAGCATCGAAGCAAAAATTTAATCAAAAAGAACAAAACGAAACACTCGTCATTATTATTCGTTCCAAGTTCAATATTTTCCGCAAAATAAAAGAAACAATTGCGAAGAAATCAAAAAGAGAGAAATATTCGATAAAGCAATCTAGTGAACACTAAAGACAGTTGAATGCAACAGTTCATTGAGATTATTATACGTCAAATAAATGGTAGCGGTCAAAAGAACGATAAGAATTCACCATTGATTTGATATAGTATTCTGAATCAACGTCACCAACGAATTGCATTTTTCATTGAATATTCAACCAATCCTGATGCACATCATTATCATAATTGTGATCATCAAAGGACTATATATAGGTGCGTCTCCTCAAACTCATCGTTATTATCATAATTGTGACCGTGCTTATGTCGATGTCGTAATAAAATGTTTTGATTGTGTGCAAAATAATCGAAAGTGAAACAGAAAAATGATTTGATAAGAATCAAATGCAATAAAAAGAAAATTGTATATTCGTTTTTGTTGCATTTTTATTTTGATTTTGCTCGGTATTTCATAACATATATGTATTTATGCATCGAAATTTAAATTACACTCAGTGAAACAAAACAAAAGAAAACAAAACACATTTTATAGACACTTCATGTGACTTTTTATAAAGCAGGTTAAAAGTGAAACCGATGGGCTAAATTGTGTGACCAATGATATATTAAATACATATTCAAAACCGTCGATTTAAACTAAACAAACAAAAAACCGAATTAATTTCACATATTTTATACGAATATTGATTATCATAAACGAAAATTAAATGAAAATGGCGGAAGAGCTGCCCATACTGAAAGGGATACTGAAGGGAAATTTCTCCTATCACAACGCTCGTAAGTTTAACTCTAATCAGAAGTATGAAATATTTAAACTATTATTTCGAATAATGTGCTACGTTGGTATTTTTCATTGGGGTATCACAATGACTGAAATCCGAAAATACCTTCAACGGTTATCGAACCAACCAATGATATGTCTAGACAATGACCATTTAAAGTTTCATTTTTCAAACATAAACAACGAAACGAAAAAAAAAAAACAATGAATAAACAAATTTCATCCGTGATTAATTAAACCCATGAGGGAATGGAAGAATGCTGTTTGGAATGGGAGAATGTCATTGGAATCAAATATTTTTAATGCTCTCATAAAATTCTTTTAACATTCGATCAAAATCAAAGCAATTTCTTTCTTTCTTTCTTTCTTTCTTTTTTTTTCGAAAATAAAATATCTTATTTTGGTCAATCTGACTCGATATCTATGAGAATAACTTCTATTTGAGTAGAGAAAATGTGTGTGAGTGTATTTTTGTGTGTCTCGTTTGAACATGACCCACATTCAGACATTAAAGTTGACGAACAGAAATTCGTTTCAGTTTCGCCTCAGATAAATGAATCCAGTGAATGCATGGATCGATTTTCGGCTTAAATTTCATAGAATTATGTTTTAAACCAGAAACAATCGAAAATTGGGATAAATTATAATGAAGAAAAACGGAAATTAAACAGAGAAAAAAACAGCATAAAAAGGCAACAGTAATAATAATAATGAAATTATGAAAAAAAAGCCAAAAGAAATTCATTCAAACTCTCACCTTCTCGCTAGCGAATAAGAAGATATGGTTGAATGCGACAACGCTATCAATACACTAAATCAGATCATTATCCAGTTTTGGTGTTATTATTATTATTATTATTCGTTTGCACATAGTATATCTTATTGGTGTATACTGTAGGGGTAAGCATATGAGCGGCTGTTTGTTGGCCTCATACCTTCCACTCGTGAAAGTAAAATACTTTTTCCAAAATGATCAAATGGATGAAAGAAAGAGCAGAAAATAAAATAGTCAGCAGCAAGCGTATAAGCCATAGCATCATGCTGAAACTTTGTCGTTGTTGTTTTCGATTTTTTTTTTTTGCATTTTGTTTTTGTTTGGCATTCGTTTTTAATGGTTGCAACGGTTTATTGTCATCTGATCTGATTTCATTATGCATTTCTGCTAATAAATGAATTTGTTAAATGTTCATCAGATGGAACAACTGAATCGAACCAGAAAATCATGATTAACGTGAGTTTTATTGAATGAAATGTAAATTTGCCAGCGGCAGGAAAATTGTTGTATTAGAGAAAATTCTAAATCCATTTGTAACATACCGAAAATTGTATGCGAATTCGAAACGGAAACCGGTTTTGCAATCAACATGCATAGCATAGAAAATTCCAAAATGAAATCAATAGCTAGTTCGTCGATAAGAATGCTTTGCGCATTATGCTTTATTAGTCTCAAATGAAAACGTATGTAGAAAAAGCATTTTCACTTTTTGTTTTGTTTTCTTCTTCTTCTTCTCCTCACCGATTTTATAATGAGTTTCATGCAATATTCATGTATGCGTTCCATCGATTCGAATAAACCGTTAGTTGCATTGTTCCAAATCACATAATGAAAACCATTTGTTTGGCAATGTGAGTGAATACACAGAAGAAAAAGAAGAAGAAGAAGACAAAACGATGGAAACAAACAAACACAAAAAGTGATATGCGATGTCGTTTGGGCTTAGTCAACAAGACAAAAAAAAAAATTAATAGAGCTACCCATCAAATGCACAATACACAAATAAAACAAACGATGCAAGGTATCAACTCAAAACTGCAAAACATAATTTTGAATAAATAATATAAAAATTGACGCAGTTGACTAGGTCGACTCGATATACAAAACACAAGCAAACGCGCATATCATCACTCACAATTAAATAAAACAGAGAGAAAATGAGCAACTGTAATAAGTGAAAGAAAACAAATAACTTTCATAACAACAAAGCAGGGCGCGATCGTGCGATTTGACCTACTCAGCTTGGCAATGGGTTCACGCATTTCTTTGTTATGACTTACGATTTACTATTTCAAGAGCTTCAATGAATTAAATTGGAAATTGGATTTTTCGTTGAACAGTGAAAATTCGTTGGTGATGAAGTAAAAAGAGATTGAAATGAATGTTGAGATTCGACTATGCTGCCGTATGAGAAAGCCCCATTGGTGGCATTTCGATTCATTGTACACTGTACACATGTGTAGTGTGTGCTATTATGTTTGAATGCATATTTAGATCAGATTGTATAATTTAATGGCCAATTTTGGCCTGAAATCGTTGTTCACATAGTGGACGACGCGACGCATCTTAGTTTCACTGTTAACCTTCCAAATTATTGTCACGCATCGAACATTGAACAAATGCTGTCAAACAAGAAAACAGATGAACAACGAAAGAAGAATAAGAAACAGAAATGAAAATCGAGAAGCAAAAGCAGACAATCAACGTACATGCTGGTTATTGTATTCGGAACCCTTTTTGCTTTTACTTTAATATGTTAGCCGAAAAAATGAATGGAAAATTGTGTCAACGAAAGTATCGAAAGAAATTCGAAATTTGAAATCAGTGTTAGGCATCAATATTTGATGGAAAAACATCTTAAATATTAAATATATGACAAAGAAAGTGAATTGTCCAGTTTTAATTGTTCTCGATTTTATGGGCCTGATCAAAATGTATACGACAATGATTAATGGCCAATGGCTGCAAATATTTTACCATATTACTTCTCCACTATTCACAACATGTGTGGAACAATTTTTGATTTTGAGTGTTGTTGTTCATGTTGTTAGTTATTTTAATAGATCTCTTCAAGTCCATCATTCATTCATGCAAAATCTTTCATTTATTCTCAAAATGATACACATTAATTTCGGAAGCATCACACTAAATTTTTTTTTCTTCTTTCTTTTCAACTTTTTTTCTCATAAAAATTCCAAAATTTATCGAAAAACAAAGTATGTTTTAAATCTTAAAATCATTTATTTTATAGTTGTATTATGTTGTTAATGATTTCAATAGTTTTCAATTTTCTACATCGATATAATGTTTATATAACCTCCTGTCGACTTTTACAACTGTCGAATGTTTCGGGCCTATCAATGATCTCATGAATGATGTCATGCAAACGCCGATATCTAATATATGCATACGATGCAACTGTAAAATATATTCACATATAAAGCAGCATGTCGTCAATGAAGATAATGTAAAACAAATGCTAAAACATGTGAATTAAGTACGTACAATGAGCGTTGAATGTCGAATGTCGATGCAATTTTTTATCCTTATTTCTGGTATTAAGCAAGCTGCTGAATTGAAGTTGAACCACCAACAATTTTTCATTTATTAAACATATTCGAATAGCACGCCAACAAAAGGATTTACGCAGACCAAGCCATTTCGGATGTGCACGTGTTACCTGTTTCCTTAAGAATAATTCAATGTGCATAAGCACATTTTTTATTTCTTTCTTGCCTCTTTTTCCCTTGTCTACTCAATTTATCACTCAGCTTGTTTTCATTTTCGACCTGGTAAATCGTGATATGCACAAACATCTTGATTTCATTTGACTTTTCAGCAATTACAAATGTTGTACAAGTTATTTAGAGAATGGACGAAAAAAAAAATCCAATGGGTTATTGGATATTGCTTCGAACGAAGTGAAACTCGAATGACAGTTAATGCACATCACCATAAAAAGATACATATTAGGGTTTTAAGGTATATCAATAAAAAAAAAAAATTGGAAAAAAGGTAAAAAGCAACGTACATTCACTTATCACGATGGAGCAACAAGAGCAGTGTGAGCGCGTGGCAGCTGTCTGATTCGTAAAAATATACACAAATATTGCAAATGTTCAAAAACAAAAATGAAATAAAATATATTTTACGGGCTACGGCTGCTGCTTCGATCACAGCTAAGTATAACACCGGTTCGCAATTTGATGAACGAATCCTAAATGGAACAAAAAAAAAAACAACGAAATGAAGTTCATTAATATATACTTTTGCATTTTGTACCCATTTGGATTACATGCATAAGCGACGAGAGAAGAGCATGCATCTGATCCCCTCAATCTATCACAATTAGGAATATTATTCATTATCCAATCAACTCGTCCATTTCTATAAATATTAAATATGTCTTGCGTATTCGTGTGTCGTCATTGTCCCAAAAAAAAAAAAGAAAAAAGAAAAAAATAAGAAACCGCATCAACAGAATTGAAAAATCGATTCTCTGACTGAAAATACTGTATTATTCATACACAAACCGCATTCGATTGATCTGATTAATTTTCATTTGCAAAATACATATTGTGTGATCAAGAACTACTTCAAAAAAAAAAAATACTCAAAAGTCTCAGTTGGCTTCTCCTTTTTGTTTCCCATATTTTTAGCAAATGTTTGGACCGTTGTATGATTTCTTTTCGTTGATTATTTCTCCCCTTTTAATTTTTCATCGAGTGTTGTATAAAACGAACAAAATAAAGATTTCATTTTTGTTTAATTTCATTATGTGAGTGCTGTTCCTCGCAAAGTACTGGGATCAATCCACTTTTACTACTTACGGATACACAGTGAATAATTCACAGCTATTTATCTAAATCGAGGTCGTTTCATTATGTTTTTTTGTAGTTATTGTTGTTGTTGCTCATTTTTCGCTTTGTTTCCGAGTTTCAACTTCGTTTAAATACTTTCTTTTCAAATTGCAAAAGAGTTTCTTCACTGAATAATGGCCACTTGGAATACGAAATAAACTAAATTCATACTTTTTAACACTGATCAATAGTCAACTGTAGAACAATTAGCCAGATCCCACGATATAAGATCGCTATAAACTGTTCAATAGCCGGAACCGATGATTTCATACTTTCGAATTCTATACGATTTCCGAGTTTGTAGTTTCCTTAAGCAGCCGTAATTTTTTTTTTTTACTTAAAAAAAATAGCAAAAGAAAGAAACATTAAAAAGGGGCAAGAGGGGTACAGAATATACAACAAACGTGGAACATGGAAGCAGTTGAGCAGTTGTAAAGCGTTCTTCATGCATTTATCAACAATAACGAATATATATTCGAAAATGCTTCCAAGTGAAACGAGTAATTTTTCAAATTGTTCGTTATTTATGTTCTTTACGGCTCAAAGATAAAGATATTCGAGAGTTCAGTTTTAAGAATACGGAAACACATACAATTTAAATAGTACAGTAAAGTCTCTATCAAAGGACCACTCTCTAAAAAAAGCACTCTTTAAAAGGACCATTCCTCATTTGTGGACCACTTGGCCCGCAACCAATGTGGTCAGTTCAGGGAGATATCCTATTATAGAGATGTTACGTACACGACTTATTTTTTTTATTTTTCTCTATCTTAACTATCTTATCCTCTTTTTTTTTTGTGCACATGGCCACAAAATCTAGCAAATTAATGCAAGCCAAGGGACAACTATATGTTGTAATGGTTCTTTCTCGAACTGTAAATAGAAATGGAAAGAAGTTTGAGTCCTCAATCCATCTGAAATTCACATCCATCAAATTATTCGTACCTTTTTATTTGATGAATGAGATTGAAAAAAATTTCAAACCTCTCATCTGTTGATTTGTGTTGTGAATATATCATCGACTGGTCTTCCAAACAGCATACAAGACCTATAAAACAATTATATGCACAATTATTTACATTTACCAACATATCCAAGACATTCGCTAGCCGCAATGTCTCGATGACGGACTTGGGTCAATGAATTATCATTTGCTTCCATATCCACATCCATTTCATATTTCGACTCACTTGATTCGCTTCCTGTTATGCCAATTTTGCATTTTTGCGTTGCCGTTGCAATTCACGCTTACTAACTTTAGTAATGATCCGAGTTGGTGGTTTTGTGGTTGGCAAAATTTGACAATTATAACAAGCTTTTAAATGATCTTTTTCGTTTTTCGGAGGGAAAGTTTCAATTTGAGCTGTTCCATTCTGGTACCAAAGTCAATCCAAAATTTGATAGCTTTTTATCGGCCAAGGCAAGTTTCCAGACACCTGTACAATGAACATATTTCCAACCGACGAAAAACATTGTTGGTTGGCATTGAGTTAACTCATTCGCAATATTATCCATTGTTGCTTGTGTTATTATCCATTGTTGAGTTATTTGTCGAAAGCCAAATGCCAAATGCGTACATCTCGGTTTAATGTATGCGTGGATGGTTTCGTTGAATAACTTCAAACGATGTATTACAAACTTCATTTACTCAAGCCCATTTGCTGAAGGTATTCTTAGATAATTGTTCTCGCGATCCCAACGACGTCTGATTCCAAAGTCACCTACGATCTTTGCTGCGTTTTCATCCCGATCCGGCTGTTTTGCTCAGCGATGAAATTGGGTCCTTCATCAACTTTGAAAAGGATTAATAAAGGTGCATTCGATCGTGCGTTCTTGATAATGAACACGTCATTAAATGTTAATTGATGAAAACAAGTTGTTTCTGTTAATGTGAGACAGAATGAGTAGTGAACAGTGAGCAAATGAATAAATATAAATGAATGAGAAATTAAACCAAAGTTTTTTTCGATAAATTGAATATATGGTGGCGTTAAAAACGAATGAATAGTATTCGGTGAATACCATTAATCATGGTAACAAAATGAAGAAAGCAAAAAATGGTACAAAAACATGAAAAAGAGAACTACATATATAGCGGAATTGAAAGCGATCAAATGAATTGATGTCTAATAATGTCTGTGCCTCGTTTTCATTGGAATAGTCACAAATTCTTGTGTAATTTATTGGCGTCTGGGCTGCTTTATCATTGTGGTAATTCAATTCATTAGATAGCTATTTGCTGGTTATCATTTTCATTTGAGATATTTCGCGTGTATCGCATTTTGTTTACTTTTAAGATGATTACAGATTCTTTGAATTTTTTTTTTTTCGTTTTCTTTTACCGTTTGTCACTTAATTAACAATTGAAACTGTTGAGTGATTAACTGATAGAAACATAAACATATGTTGGCGTTGATGTTGGCGCTATTCGCTTATTCGATTTTACAAAAATCTAGTTAATGGTAGCTCAATCAGAACGAGAAAGTGACTGAATTTATCTGACTTCGATTGTCGATTGCAAAAATGCATTCAGTTTGAGTCGAAATTCCAATACATTCCCTTTTCATAGCATAAGCATAAAATTGAAAGAACGAATTCGGTTTTGGATTCGAGCGACGAATTAATAAATAACCATTTTATTTTTTTTTTTTCGTCTGTGACAATGAATTTCTTGTGCGACACACCGTATGACCGATCAGTATATGCTCTGATACAATCAGTATATGTTCGAATCGATTATAAAATAATAATCAAATGAGCTATTTATTAGTTCCGAAGGAAAAAATTGGTCTAAAGTTCTAAACATATCATGTTACTCGAGTGAGCATCAATTTTTTGTTTAAATAAGTTTGTTGTGCTCATTCAACGAACTGAATGTGTGTGTGCTATGAAGATTGAAAAGTTGTGTGCGATTCAAACTGCCGACACAGGCAACTCATTGGTGAACCAAGAACCAAGTTTAAACAAACAACCAAAAGAGCAATGCCGGTTTCTGCCTTTTTTCAAAACCGCATAGAAACTAGCGCCATCTATTCAATGCTATTCTTATGGAGTTGTCAAAAAAAGGCGAAATTCCATATAAGCCTCCGGCATTGCTCTTTTGTCGAAACGATGTTCATCTCTTTAAAAGGATCATTTCTCATTTGTGAATCAATTAACTGGCAACCAAAGTGGTCCTTTTAGAGGAACTATACTGTATATCCGGTTTAACGTCATTTCATTGCTCTATTCTCTTCTCATAGTTTATATTTTGTATCATGTTTTATTTCGATTTTGCGATGATTCAGGAAACTATGAACAATTTAATTAATCTAAAATTCGAATTAAATAAAAGAACTTAAGCATTATACATATTATATAGCTTACACTATAGAATATATTACATTTAACAATAATAATCGAAATTTATTTTGAATTCTTTTTTGCAGCCGTAAGATTTGGCCGTGTGCCGAAACGTGAGAAAGCACGTATATTGGCTGCTATGCAGCAAAGTACACAAAATCGTGGTCATCAAAGAGCAATGGCCACTGAATTAGATGATCAACCGAGACTATTGGCAGCTGTTCTTCGTGCTCATATGGAAACCTGTGAATTCACACGTGAAAAAGTTACATCTATGAGACAGCGAGCACGTGAATGTCCCAGTTATTCATTACCAACAATGGTGAGTACGAGCAAAATATCGATATATTTTATTCTCTCTAAATGATTTGAATTGTGAACAGTGTACAGTGTACAGTGTACATTGCATACTCTTAGCTTTTACATTGAAAAATAATTGATGATCAAGCGTTTGAATAAAACAATTTCGTAACACATTCTCATGATGAAAAAATCGTTTATCCGATGCCTAAATTCTCAATGCAACTGGGATTATAGTAAATTGAAAAAAAAAAACGCAAACTATATTTACGCTGCCGACGTCTTATTACAATCTTATATACAATCAAAACAATGTTCGCTCACCTTGACAATGAATTTTACAAAATAATAATATAACGGGCTAAACTTATGCACACCATTCAATTGACCGTGAATTGAAATTGCATTTCTAGTTATTTCAAGGAGCAAAAAAGAGAATAAATGGATTTTTTCTCCCTCCCTTTCTATTGTTTTTTTATTTACAGTCTGAGTCTGCTTAATCTAAGGCACTAAATATTCCTCATTATATTAATGCGGAAAATTTGTATTACATATTAATAATATGATTTGTGCTTTGATACGTCAAAATAGCTTGAACTTTAACAGGAGCGAGACAGAAAAATGGCATTTTGAGTTTCAATTTCAAACTTACGTATGAGCTAAATGAATTGGCGTTTATCGAATTTGAAGCACAAAAGTCACGTCAATACATAAAGAAAACGATGTTTTTATAGTTCTGTATTTTTGCGTTTACAAGAAATAATTTTAACGAATTACTGTTTTCTGTTACAAGTTCGATCAAATGCAAAATCGATTAAATTCTGTAACGTTCACGGGAACTTCGGAATTTCATTGGGAAAAATGTGCGATAAATGAATTGAAAAACTATTGAAATCAATTAAAAATAAGTTATTTGTTCGTTTACGTCAATAAAAATCACATATCGTATGATTTTCTTTTATTACTTCAGATTCATTTACAGATCAATTGATCAGGCTATTCTAATAATTCAAGTTCATATAGACCACAGATATAGTTTCCGTTATACCTTTAATTCATTTTTTTGTTTATTTCACTTCATTTTCAACTGTGTACCTACTACCAACCATTATCGATTAAAATTTGAGAATAATAATATCAAAAGAATTTTCGTTCGTTTTGCACGTAAGAAAAATGAAACAGAGAAATCAAGTCATTGTTCTCAAAACAGTCTTGATATCTCTTTTAATCAAAGAACTGTGCATTTCAATCAAAGAAAAACATTTTCATTCCTTTCTTATTTATCCATACAAAAGGCAAACGAGACAACGAAGAAGAAAAAAAACAAGAGCAAATGTCATAAAATGCATATTTTTTTTTTTGTATTCATGATAACAACAAGGGCTCATGTCATTCAAATGGCCCATGCTTTCGATAAATAAATCGGCTCAGTTTCACAAAGAATGTACGAGCTTTGCTTTCTCGGATCATCACTTGAACTCGATTCGATCATTTATCAGCTCATGGCCATTCAACGTTTACTTTTATCATCTCGAAAAATTAATAACAAAACGGTTGATGTCATTTAAATTACATGAATGTTATTGATACGTAATATGCGCATAAGAAATGTTAATCGTCGCACATTGCACTTTGAATAAAATGCAATGCCACGAAAATCTTTTTCATTCCTTTTGAAATTGTTCAATCAACAATTGATCATCAATCACTTGAACATCATACAATCATACAGGGGCATTTGGTGATTGGTCTTTGACAATTGACAATTGACAACTGACATCCCATAAAACTGCATGATATCACACACAAAACAAGTCTGCCATATAACTTGAATGAACGAATGAAAAATATTCTCGCGACGTCAAATAAACAACAACCAAAATGAAAGTATGAAATTGTTTTGTTGGTTCATGCATTTGTTTTGAGCTGTAAGCTACGAGCTATGATCACAAACGGTGGGCAAGCTAACAAACATTTCGCCAATTATTGCACACACGCTCACACAACGAATATATTATATTATTACTTATTCATCACCAGATGAGATTAAATTTGAACTTGACTGCTCGTTTCAATGTTAAACAATGTTTTTTTTTTCTTGTTTTCATTATTTTTCTCTCGCTCTTCATTTGCCTTTGGAATTCGACGGTAAAGGCGATTCATTTGGATATTTTTTTAACGTTTTCAGTATTTAGCTTTTCTCTAAATCGAATTTTTTTCAGTTACTCTTTGGATAGCCGTGGTCTACTGATTGTTCGTCCTCTTTTCCCGTGAACGGAAATCAAAATGATCCAAAACTAAAATGCCAAAAACTGAATAATTTGCTCAACGTTCTTTATATCCCGTGGTCATTATTCTCATTCGAATGTTTTTTTTTTCGCATTGAATTAAAATTTGAGCTTCTTAGAAAAAAGGCAAGAAGAATGTGAATCCAATTCCATTTTTTTAGTCATTCGTTGCTGTTGCTTTGGTTGAATTCGAAACGTCTGCGCAATGAGACTGATGTGTCTGCATTTTCGATTTAGACCCCTCAATATTCTATGCTTGGCATATTTATCTACATATTTTGTAATATTTGCACAATATTCCGATAATGGAAAACGAAGGAACGAATTAAGTACTTTACCCAGTCAGTGCAATTGGATTCCACAATGTGACGCATTTGACATTGAAAATGAGATGACATATTAGCAATGTGTGTGTGTTGTTTTTTTTTTGGACCATAAACGATATGGACAATCAAATTCACATCGTAGACGAAACGAAAATGTTTAGACAAATGCTTATTGTATAAAACGATAACCATTTAGTTGGTCACTGCTCACCAAAACAAATGTCAATGCTCATTCGGTTTTATATTATTTATATTTTTTGCATTTCTCGTTTTGTTTTTTTTTTATCTCTTTTGTTCTTTTCTGGCTGTTTTTTTGGCTGTATTCATATTTGTTTGTTTGTCCGTTTTGCATGAGCGTCTGGGAGAAGGATCGTAACGCAACAAGTAATCATGTCACAAATCCACAAATAGAAACATAAACACATTTGTTATGACCCACCGGGAGGGAGAAAAACACAAACAGACGATCGATTCTGCACAACAAATAAAAATGAGCTAAAGAAACACTCAACAACAACGAATTGCAACATTCATCGATTAATGAGCCATTTTTAAATACGCTAACGCGTCGCTAAAATCAGAGAAGAATTTGATAAATTGATCTCCAAAAGATGAACACACAAGAACACACATTTTCGCATCCAAATAAAACAAATGTGCTTTCTTTCCAACCCATTTCTCTTTTTTATATCATAATTATTCGGAAATGAGGAGCAACAAGCAACGAACAACGAGCAACGAATAAAGCGAAGAAAAATGTATAAATGTATGACAAATATATGCATGGGCGCACAAATGAACAGAAAACTGCCTCGAATAATCCAAGCACAATCTGCAATTTTTCAATTCTCTTCTAGAACTCTCTGTGGCGTGTATTTTGAATTTGCATTCTCTATTTTTCATTTCATTCATTTTGATTAATTGGCTCAGAATCGAGATCAATTTCCTTGAAACCCCAGAAAAGCAGAAAAATTCAATTTATTCAGTTGAAATGTTTGTTGAGTTTTTGTGTTCGGCTATGTGATATATATATATATATATATTGTTCCTTATGTCTTCTGTTCACTTTCTTCTTCAGATGACATTGAGATGTTGAAAAAAAGTCCGAATTTGCAGAATGATGAAAATGAAGGTTAAATCATCGCCTAAACGCGTCCCATATTCTCCAAAATGCCAAATTTCGACGACGGTATACAAAAGAAACAGCAAAAAATAGCGACAAAAAGAACAACAAATAAATAAATGAATAAATATGGCACAAATATACAAATACAATCACAAGAAAAGATTCATCGAAGAATCATCATACATAGGCCATAGGCCTATCATTTTTAGGTTGAAAGAGCCGAGACTTCAATTTATCTACCTATATAAACAGCGTTTAAAACGATATAAAGTATAATACGAATGGAAAATGGGAAAGAAAAAAATGAATTGCGTCGCAATTTGAGTCACATTTTGCCCTTAACAACGTGCTGGAGAAAATGCTGATATACATATATTATATCAACCACTATTTATGAGTCATGTACAGTAGGAGAAAAAAAGAAGAAGAAAAATCAGCAGACAGTCTGGCAACGGCCTAGCAACACAAACATGGCAAGTGGCATGGAAAAGCTTCGCAAAAATGATTGAATTTGATGTAACAATTGAAACGAGTTTCACATATGAAATCATTGAACAAAATAGAATTTCGTTTTTCATTAACAAAATAAATTCGATTTTGTATATAGAATTATAAAAAAGACCAGAGTTATTCGTCGATTCACAAAAACGATTATTGGCTTTCCGATTGTACGCTATATAAGCCGGTAATGAATATCCATATGAGTATAGAGTCTATCGTATTATATGCGAGCGTCTAGTGTTAAACCGAATGCCGTTAAACAAGCCGAACATCTCTTGATACATAGACGCGACTATATGTACGCTCTGATATTTGGTAGAAGCATAAGGGGCCGGATTGCATCTTCGAAAATAATCAAATTATAATTTGAGTAAAAACAAATTGAATAATATTCAAATAAATGCGCGATTAGAAAAACGTAATTGTAATTACTTCAAATCGGGGGAAAGACCAAACGAGAAACACAACGAAAAAAAAATAAGAGCAATGACGGACCCCTTGGAGACGTGTGAGCGCGCGCTATCAGCCAAGGTCAAATATTGCTGTTTGCAAGGTTATTTCATGTTTTATATTGTCGCGTTTATGTACATATAACGCAACAATAATTCTTATTTTACAAAACGTCTGCTCGCTTTATCGTTTGCTCGTTTGCTCGTTTATACACTTTGTACGTCTTCCTTCGTCTATTCCATTTGCACATGGAATTTACATGAACAGTTGTGTGCTTTTGAGTACAAATAGACATAGAATTGTTTTATTTTTTTTTTTTTTTTTGTTACTAATCATTCATCACGTTGAGCTAAAAATTCTGAGAACCACATGTTCAGAACGACAGTCAAAATGTTCAATATTTCGCTACATGATTTGATTCATTTTGGATTTGGAGAATCATCGTAAGAGTTTGCATTACCGTTAGATACCAATTTTCACTTTAACTTTTGGTTGCTGGTTGGTAATTTAACGATCTCAATAAACCATCTTAAATATACGCGACAAAAAAAATTATCTGATCATCTAAATGTGGTTAAATATTTAAAATGAAACGGAGCGTGGCTAAACATCATTAGTATAATAACACTGCGATAATGTAATATTCACGAGAAAGAAGTTTCTGGCGAGAACAACAAACGTAATATTTGACGGCATGAACAAATATCGAGAACAAAATGCCAATATGTAAGAATAGAGACAGAACGAAAATGGAAAATCATTTGCAAATTATTTCTACGGAAATTTTTCGTGTCAAAGTTTTCAAGGCCCTTCTCATTTGCCAACATTACAGTACAGTTTCAATCTTAGAGTCAATATAAATAGGAGACAGATAGAAACAGAAAAAGAGAGAGAGAGAGAGAGGGGAATATGAAAAAATTGGTTGGCAAAATCCAATCTACAGTAGCAATAAAAGAATTGAAGCGGTGCGCTCGTCTTCAGTAAACCGGACTTTCTATCCTTTGATACTAGACGTGTTGCTGCTCTCTATCGCTCCTTTTCTTCTGCTATCTTCCAACTAATTGATTTTGAATGTTTTGTTTGATCTCATATGGAAATATAAACAAAATATAAAATTGCGTTGCTCACAATTTCAATAAACTATTTCAGAATTCCGAAAAATTGAATCTTATGATTGGCAAGCCCAGCGATTTCAATTAAGTTTACAGTTTGCAACAGGAAGAATTTAATGAAATGGAGCATTTTAATGTCAACTATCTGCTGCCGAATGGATTGAGCGCTGTTTAGCGATACACTAGCTATGAGTATTTACTTCTCACTTTTTATTCTATCATAGTCACTCGTTTCAATATGATATAGATAAATTAATATTATTCCAACACTTAACATTGACCTTGGTAATTTTTGGACGTTTTTTGTCATTGTTGCTGTTCCGTTGTTGTCTCATCGATATAAATTATATATAGAACGTTTCGTAAATTCGACACGTATTTCAAATGATACCTAAATATTTCGGTGATACGCAGCTATTTGGGAGTGATTGTTATTTTTTTTTTTATCCATTTTTATTCAATTTCATTGAACCAAATCTTTTGCGCTAATCATTCGATTTGAGCAATGATGAAGATTTCACTAACGATACCTGGTACAAAGTTGCGGCAAACGCTATCAAATGAAATTCTACAAAATTCTAATGCGTCCTAGTCAACTGTAAAATTCAAATATGGAGCATTTATCAATCGAAGCATATTGTTAGCGGTTACAATGAAATGTATAAGCTTCAGGAATGAATGTGCTCAAAAATCTACAGCCACAAATATAATTTGACAAAAAAAAAGAAAAAATAACAGCTTCGTCATAGGGCGAATATATCTGCCCATCTCAATGTTTCAATGTCAAATTCGCATCAAAGGCAAAAATAGAAGATTAAACGAAAGAAGAAACAAAACGTAAGATCGAATGACGAACAAGAATAGAAAAAAAAAAAAAAATAAAAAAACCTACCCTCCGACAAAATACACTTCCAATTTCAAGGTCGGTTCACGAGTATGTCTGTAGAATGTTTTAGTTTATATCAGAGATTCTCTCTTCATTATTTTCTCTAATGTTGCGTTGACCTATGATGGTCTGGACCATTGGTCCCATTATGATTTGTTAAACTCATTGGGAGAACTAGAATTCATCCGAATTCTGTTTTTCTCTTTTCTCGTTGCATATTTATTGCCGGTCCATTTCTTTTCTAACGATAGTTGCAACCTCTGTTACATTATCAAATGATATTACGCAGAGAATTCCTTTTTTCGAATGAATTATCACATTCAATCTGTATCCATTCAATATTCTGACGCATATTCTGTTCAGCATGTGTTACGATTCAGTATTTATGTCGTGTTCTTGTTTCCTAGGTCTATCAATTTTTCTCTTTCGTTTGTTTTTGATTCGCTTTGTGCTAATATTAAACACTACATGTATATGAAACTTGTGGCGCGTGTAACGTTTTTGAATTCTTGTTTTATTTATATAGTTATTTATCCTGAATGATAACTGAAAACTGCGTGCGTTATGATTGCTAACTATGAGCGCTATATGCCCTGATCAAATGGAATTTGACTTGTTAGTAATCTTAAAATTAATGTTCCATGTTAGGTTTGTTTTTTTTCTCTTCTTTCGCTGTTATCATAAGATGAATTTTCCCGAATTGTTCATTTATGGTTAACGTGATGAATATACGTTATACGTGCATCTCAAAATCCACCAATCACATTCCTATCTAGCGTCAAAGGCGTGTTTGGGAAGCAATGATTCGAAATATTACAATTGCACGTGTTACTCGAATGGAAAAAACAATGACGACAAATCTTTTCATATAATGACAATGATTTGCGATCAAATTACTATTTTCAATTAATGACGGCAATAACATGCTCTGTTCATGTATAAGAGGCTAAAATGAAGGAATATTTAGATTGTTTGCTTTGAAGTATAAGTTAATAATTTTGATTTTCGCCCTATTAGCGGCGTCTCTATATATGAAAACATTTCAATATATTGTAAGCTCTCACCGAGATCAGTATAACACATTCTCTCATATTTTATCCATTTTTTCTATTTCGTCATAATTTTTTTCATGCGCAAAAACCATTGATCACATCGAATTGAGAATTTGCAACGTAAATGTATTTTATTGTAGGAACCCAAAACGATATTTTGTTCAAAGTCAAACAAACAAATTGATAAGTTCCCCTTTTTCATGTAAACAATTCTAATACGTAGCTTCCTAATGCTGATCCAACGGAAATTGAATCTCAATCGACTTGAAGACGAAATATTATTATTTACTTATCAGCTCATAGTTCAATTGTTTGACTCAATGCTATATATCAGACAATTTTCGAGAAATTTTCGACCGTCGGAAAGTCATAGGCTCATGTCGATATTTTGTGCAGCGTGAAATAGCGGATTTTAAATAAATCAGTTATCCGCAAAAACGAACGAAGTTTCGAACACGTGCGGCGGCTCATTCGAGGCTGCATTGGCTATCCAACCTTATTCCATTTGTCACTTTCAATTGTACTCCATTCGATTTGCTTTTCCATTTCATTTTTGTGTCTGTTCGCATTCATGCATTGAGTGTATTATTTGAAAATATTTATATGTGAAAGAAAATTGAAAAACCAATTAATTGCATAAATTTGTGATGACGAACGAATTATTTGACATTCGACGCACGAGAACTTTTATATAGGGTTGAACGAAAGGTATTGTGAAATGAGTTTTAATTTGAATTTATTAAACATTGCTGGTTTTTTCGAATTAGTAGTTTTTTAGTATTTATCTATTCGTTGGAATATAATGGGATTTACACTCTACCAAGGAAAAACGACGAAACCAGTCATATGTTTGTTGTCTGATTGTATATCGAACACAATAGAGAGACAGAGAACGAAAAAAAAAAAAAATAATCATTCATAGCTCGTGTTAGCCGTTTGTATATAATAAATGACCTCGACATTGAATTGCCATTTTGTGGTGGCTATTGCCTGTGTGTCGATTTTTTCATTTTGTTGTTCGATTTTGTTCTATTTTTTTCTTTTCATCTTTATTCAAATCGAAATTTTTCTAAATATGCATATTTATATTTCGGCAAATCAAAAACGATTTCAAATGCATGACCTGTTGTTTAAACAATTGCGTGTTGAAATTAAATCGAATGGATTTATTTGCAAATTTCTGAATGGCTTTTAATTGAACACATTATGACCGGAAACACTTGTGAAAGTAAAAGACAATTTTGCTGTTTACTAGAAAGCTTTGAACACAATCATCCCTACAACCTCCTTAAAATCGTCTCTAAATCGGACTAAATAATTCGGTTTATACGTCTAATTTATGGTACTATCCTCTCGTACTTGTTGACACAGTCCACAAAAACTCGAAGGCCTCGAACTGTGCATAGTTCATAGTTAAATTTAACTAAATAAGAACACTATTTTTTTTTGAATCGATTTGAATAAAGCTAAAAATCTATCTTCAGCGTCTGGCGAATCGTCGGCGTTGTACAACTCTTTGTGTTGTGCGCAAATAGTTCCGTGGCACTGGATGACCAGCAATTAAATCCAATCCTTTTGATAAAATTGCTCGGGATCCATTGTAGTCACGATTCAAATTCATTGGGCTATGATTTTGATTGTTTCGTTCCAACTGTTGATTTGGATCACGTGTGTATTCGCGGATCTTGGGTGCACCCGGATTGCGTTTCAAATAGCTCTTATGGGTTTTCATCCGCCAAACAGCTGCTGGTAAAAATTTCGGGCATCCAACGAACCACTCAAAAATCCACGACCAACATCTTCATCATCGATTAAAATTTCCCAAATAAATTCATCAATAATTGTGCGAACAGGACTTCGATCATTTGGCTCGTATTGGGTGAAATAAAAGAATCAATCAACTGCACGATTAATCAATTTGTTCAAAACAATTCGTGGCCAAATCCGTCCAGTGCTATACAGAACAGCTTTACAAAACTTGCGAAACATTTGTTTGGCCCGCATTTTGATGTTATTCGCGTAATTTGTCTTGTACATTTTCATGGCTTCATTCAAAACATTGTCGCAATGCAATGCATCGGGCAGAAGAATTGGTGGATTTACATCTGCCAGCCATTGCATGAAGTCTGCATCACGTTCTGCATTTCTTGTATTGGCTTTCACCGCGAAAAAATCGGATTTGAACATTAAATCTCTGACCGGTCGATCGAATTCTCGGCGAATAAGCGCTGCATCTTCCGATAAAATTACTTGAATCGACACATTTTCAGCTCTTTGATCGTTTCGAGTAATTAAATCCGCGTCATTCAAAATGCTACTCAATTTCCTCTTTATTACAAACTGTCGCATCTTGACCGGGGAAATACACAACTGTTCACTTCAAAGTCGATGCAAAAATGAAATTCAAACAATGGTCTATTGTTTCGGGAAAATTTGAATATACTTCTGAATCTGATGGTGTTTAAAGGCCGAATGATTTCAAAATCTTCAAAATAGATTGGTGTAAGGTGTTGAGAAATGCATCGATCCGATTACGCATTCATATTCATCGACATTTCAATGCGTGTGAACCGTTAGAAAAAATTTCGTCACTCTTTGCTATCGATTGATTCCGATAGCCAAAGAAGGATGCAAATTGAGAATTATTATTGAATTCGATACGATATGCGATTTTTCATGTATGTGTGTAACAGTGCGGTTGAACGCAAGGTCAGTTACCTAGAACGAACGGCACATGATAAATCATTCTAATAAGAAACGGTTACATTTGCGTGATTTATCATACGTTTTTTGCTTCTTTATGTAGAAAATGAAAGACGATCGAATCAAAATGATTTCAAAATTAAAAATGAAAGTTTCATTTGTTGAATAAAGTATTTATTGTATTACATGCGCAAAAATAAAGGAACTTGAATGCGCGATTGGATCGAATTGCGAGCTTCGCCCTTCAAAATCCAAGAAACGATGAGTGAAAAAAAACCGTTAAAATAAATTATATACAAATGTTATTATTGTCAAGGTTAATTGTTGCGTCAGTTATCATATATAAAATATATAATATACACAATGAAACGATATGTATGCATACGAAGAATGCTATGCTCCGTATCATGTACCATGTACCTTGTACATATTGAACGTTACTACGTCTCCAAACCTGAAACCATCGGCTTATTATTCTGTCATACGCACAAAATTAAAGTGAGCTCGTATTCATGGCATTCTTTTTTACATAGTCAGTCAATTGATTATTCTTTTAATAGAATTGTTGAAACATCTCAGACAAAAATTGTTCATATCATTATCGAAATGCATTTTAACAATGCACAAACGAAATATCAATTGTAAATTAAATTAATTCTTATATATTTTTTTGGCTTTTGATTCATTTGCAGGCATGTCCATTGAATCCAGCACCTGAATTACAATCTGAACAAGAATTTTCCCAGCGTTTTGCTCATGTTATTCGCGGTGTCATCGATTTTGCTGGTATGATACCCGGTTTTCAGTTGCTCACACAAGATGATAAATTCACATTGCTGAAAGCTGGATTATTTGATGCGTTGTTTGTACGTTTGATTTGTATGTTTGATATATCCTTAAATAGTATCATTTGCTTAAATGGTCAAGTAATGCGACGAAATTCAATACAAAATGGGGCAAATGCACGTTTTTTGGTTGATTCAACATTTAATTTTGCCGAACGCATGAACGCTATGAATTTATCGGACTCAGAAATTGGTTTATTTTGTGCAATTGTTTTAATAAGTGCAGATCGTCCCGGTTTACGTAACATTGAATTGGTCGAAAAAATGCATTCAAGACTGAAGGGTTGCTTACAAACCGTTATCTCACAAAATCGACCAGACGATCCCGATTTTATGATCGAATTGTTGAAATTATTGCCCGATTTAAGAACATTAAGCACATTGCATACGGAAAAATTGGTTGTATTCCGTACCGAACATAAAGAAATGTTACGCCAACAAATGTGGTCAATGGAAGACGAAAGCAACAAAAGTTCCGGTTTGAGCCCATGGAGTTGCAATGATCAAGTAATGGAAGATGATTCAATGCATGTATTACATTCAATGAATGATCGCTCAACGAGCTCTGTATCAAGTACCGAATCCGGTGACACAGCGTCCGACTATTCACAATCATTATCTCAATCGGCACCATTATTGGCAGCTACATTGGCCGGTGGTTGTCCAATGCGTTTACGTGCCAATTCTGGTTCATCAGCCGAAGATGATATTGTTGGTACGCACCATTTAACACAAAATGGTTTAACCATTACACCGGTTGTACGATCAACAACAGCTGTTCATCACATTCGGTATCGTAAATTGGATTCACCAACTGATTCTGGCATTGAATCGGGTAATGAAAAAGCCGATCATAAAGCAGCTAGCAGTGAATCATCATCATGCTCAAGTCCACGATCCTCTGTTGATGATCTAAATGAAGAAAAACGTCCAATTGCTGAAGATATGCCAGTTTTAAAGCGCGTTCTTCAAGCACCACCACTTTATGATACAAATTCATTGATGGACGAAGCCTATAAACCACACAAAAAGTTCCGTGCGCTTCGCAATCATTTGGCATCATCATGTCATTCGATCCCGACATCAAATGTTTCAACAATGGATTATGAAAGTGAAGCTGATGCCATGCAGGTAATATTCATTCAATATTATTATTATTATTAATATTCGGTTTTTCATTTCATTTGCTTCGTTTCATTTCGTCTCAATTAAATCTAAGACATGGATCTTAGACAGGAAAATATGCCCGGAAAATATTCGTTAACATTTGTTTTTTTTGTTATTGTCTAGCAGGTACAACAAACAATTCGGCAACAATCACCAACACAAGCACAAAACAATTCAATTCAATCAAGAGATGCTCTTCAATCAACGACCGAATCACTGAAAAGTGATCAAAGCGCCATCCGAAGCGCAAAATCACCCCAAACAAATATTCATCAAAGTCAATTGCACATGCATTTAACGCGACCAATTCAACAAACAGCCCAGAGTCAGCAGCATAGTTTAAGTGCGCCTAATCAAAATCAACATCAACATCATCAGTCTTCCTTATCAAGTACACATTCTGTATTGGCACGTTCATTAATGGAAGAACCACGCATGACACCCGAACAAATTAAACGCAGTGACATCATTCAAAATTATATTAAACGTGAATCACAAGTTGAGCAACATCAACAGCAACAACAGCAACAACAGCAACGTGTCAATTCACAAGGGCTCTTGGTATGTGCATTATCGTCGGGTTCCAATCAAAAACCAAATCATTGTCCATACACTGGCGCTAGCCGCTTACAAAATAGTACATTATCAGTAATTACAACAACACGTCAGCATACACCATCACCGAGCAGTACACCAATCAGTGACCAAACCGGACGCTATTCAAATATTATGCGTGATGTATCATCGCCTACTTCACCACATTCAACATCATCAACATCGCCAAATCGATTGGACAACCAAATTGAAAATGTCGATAAAGATGGTCAAGTGCTACGATCGACTATGGTCTCATTATTACAACCATTGAATTTATCGAAAAAATCACCATCGCCAGTGCAACAACAACTTTTGCAATCAGCTTAAATTACAGAGTAAATAATAATAATAATTATAATAATATTGAATTAAACGGCTATTACAGCTCCCATATTCCCAGACCCAATTTTATCCCTCTCCAAAAAAAAAAGTAAAACATCAATAAGGTGAAAATTGAAAACAAATCAAATTTTAAGTAAAATTGGCGAAAAAGAAAAAATTCCAGTTGAAATTGATTGATAAACTGGGCTCATTTCAATGTGAAATGAAAACGAAGATAATAGATGTTTTAATCAATGAAAATACATTCAGAGATAGTACTCATGAAAACTGATGTTGTTTTACCGGTACTCGATTGCCGTTGGAATGGAGAAATAAAGTTTCTAAGAAGAAAAAAAAACAAAGATCACATACACACACAAGCATGCACGGTAAGCATAAGTATATATCGCAGTCATTTTTCTCTTATTTTCCCATTTTTCTCATTCTTTTATTTTTTTCGAAATATTAAATGCCGAATGGGTAAAATATTTATACGATAAACATTTATTATTATTATTATTAGAATAGTTTTGACATTTTCTTTCTTCTATCTCAAATGCATAAGGGTTTAAAATTGGAGAAGAAAATGAAGAAGATAATATGAATATTTTTAATTTTAGCAGAAGCTAAAAGAATATGCGATTTAAATTTCTATTTGAAAGAAACCGCAAATGATCGTCTACGAATCCCATCGCATGGCTCATCGACGATTTAAAAAAAAAAAAAAAAAAAAAAATTTAAAACATTTAAATGTAAAAAATGAACACATAATAAAATGAAGAAACATTAAAATACATCATTGAGTAAATATTTAAATGATTGAATTTACCTAAGATGTATGTAAACATACACAATATCTCCTACTCTCTAGCTCAACTACAGCAAACGTAGGTTGTGCTAGCACAAAACAAGAAAATTATTTTAAATAAAAAATTGATAAAAAACGCAAGAATACAAACATTTAGTGAGTTATAAAATAATTAATCTAATCTTAACTAAACTCTTGAATCAAATGGATGTTAAGAAGATGAAGATGACAAAAGCGCATAAGTAGATACAGAGGAAGGAGTTTTAAAAAAAAATTGGTTAATCACATGCACACAAAAATACACATACATATACGTTTGCATATTAAACAAGGATAAAATTTATTAATTAAGTTAAAAAATTGATAAATTACAATGGACAAAAAGAACCCGACATTTTTGGAAAGATTGAAAATAATCGTAATTTATTGATACGTTTATGATTATATAAATGTATTATAAACAAAAACAACAACAAAATTTATGGAAAAATAAAAAAATCATTTAAAATAAATTATTATTTCTTTTAAACGCCATTCGCGTTATCCCAAAGTGCGAAAAGAATATGTCACATTACAAACTTATTTAGAAAGCAGACAAAAAAACACACACGTGCACACACATATATACACATCTCAATCGCTGTTACAGTTTCGGCCGACCCTCTTCAGATCAACTCTGCTTTCGATGATCTCTCCCTCCTCCACCCCCCACATCAAGTGTAGTCTTTTATAAACCTTTTTTTTTTGGTCGTCTTATTAGATATTTCCTGTTGTCAGGATTCGATGGCAAAATGAAATGAAAGTGAATTGCAAACGCATATAAGCCTACGTGAATAAGTGAAACATATATTACTATTTAAATGGAGAACAAAAAATATTATATGGGAAAAATAGAGAAAAATACAAAATTAGAACACAACCGATTTTTACGGATTTACTAAATATCATCAACGGCCATACCATAGCGTTATTAGGTTTCAAAAGTGAAAAGAAAAAAATGACATACTTGATTGCCGTATTGATGACCGGAACAAATGAAACAATTTCATTCAGGTAAATGTTTTCGTTGAATAGAGCTGATATATAGTTCCTTGTTGCTGAATTTTTGCATTTAAAAAAACTGAACACGAAATCAAGAGCATTCGAAGTTGTTTTTGTCAGTTTTCGCCGATTCTTCTATAGCCGGTAAATCGGTACTTTCCATGGTGATGATATCGCTCGAATGATGATCAACAAGTGATAAATAAATAATTAATCAATGCTCATATAGTCGTGTTACTGTATTAGATTGATGATGAGCTACAAAACACTGACCATTTGATTTCAAATAAATTTTTTAACGCGTAAATTGCCTAAAATCAAGTAATTTGAAATAACAATACATCATACATGTAAGGACATAAACACATTATTTGTAGAAAAACTACATAACAGATGTCAAAATATCGAAATTTAATGAATTTGTCCTTTATTATTTTTTTCATTTTCGTTCGTTTCGTCCATTGAATGAGATTTATTATGAACTGTGCTCGTTCTGATTATGCAATTATTTGTTAATCATACATAGTTAAATGATTTAATTGATAACTATTATTATTGAATAATTTTTCCCTTCGCTCACATTTGATATATTTATTTATTGAATTTTGTGTTTAAAATCGATGACGTCTCAGTTGATCGATGCAACAAAAAAAGAAAACAATATGTATAAATTTGATCAAATGGTGAAAGCATGATCATCTGAGATTTAAGACAGTTTACAAATCGTCATCCTAATTCTTGTAAATATTATTATTATAATTATTATTATTATTTTTATTGCAAATGAAAAACAAACTGTGCGACAAACATAAGGCTCGCCTATTGCTCATGTCTTTATTTATCGCATCAATCAGTATAAAGAACATATACTCACGTTAGGCAGACGAAAAATAAAAATCGCAGTAACAAGAAATAACGACATGAAAAAAATAGATTCGATAATTTTGATTTTATTTTGAAAAAGAAATGAAATGTAATCATAGCCGAAAGATGATTCATTCGATATCAATTTCGTGACCATTCATTTGAAGTTTTTCTATTTGTT
>GL501534.1:345348-355834 GCA_000149185.1 Mayetiola destructor | reverse complement strand
CTTTCGAATGAGAAATGTGAGAGACAAAAAAAAAAATAAAAAATATTCAATAGATAAAATACCTTTGGTTTTGGTGGCTGGATATCTCGTTAAGAATTTGAAAAAGAAATAAACTTTTTCAAATGAAATCTAATTGTTTGTTTTATTGGCTGCAAAATCGAATGAAACACTCGACAACAGAAATGGATTTTATTTTTTATCGAATCGAAAAATTACGATGCAAATTCAATTCCAAACTGAGCTGAACTGAACCGAACCAAATGAGCATTTATGTTAAACTAATCGTAAAAAGAATGAATTTTCTGAATTTTTTTCGCACAAAAATTGTTTCTAAATGAATAAATTGGGTAGGTTGGGTAGGCTGATATTATACATATATGTTGTAATATGCCAAGTGGAAAAAAAAAACAATTATATTAAAACACAAGAGTGAGACATGAGACATGAGACATGAGAGCGCAAACCATTCAAATTACGGCCATAATAACCAACATCAAAAAATATCATTATTTGTTGGGTATATTTTTCTTTTATTAAAAAAAAAAAAAAAAAAATACAGTGTCTGTCCATATGTATTTTTCACACACACTCAAATACTTACGTTTCTCATTTGCTCTAATTATGTGCAGTGTGCAGTATATGATTGCGTATCAGATTCTCTTGTACACACACAACAAACACACGCATTCATCGAACGCACAATTTACGAATTTCAAAATGCTAAGCTTTACATGGCGAAATTGGAATGTGATATGTTTTTGGATTTCATAAGAATGAAATTACAAAATGAAAATAAAACGGCATTAAAATGAATAATAATAATAATAATAATGAATAGCCGCCGGTTGTCGGTAAACTGAAGACCGGTGATTATTATATTGATAGTTTCCATGAAAAATTGTGTTTTGAAACACATTTTGGAATCGAGGCCAATCGACTTCAATTGGCTCACAAATTTCGATTGCTCACAATTTTCAACGGAATTCAATGAACCAAGCATTCAAATCCAAGCAATCCATTACAAACAATAACATTTTTCGTCAAACATGCACGCAACGGAAACCGGCGAAACGATGACATACACCAACAAATGAATTACGCTTTACCCAAAATTAAAAAAAAACTTAATATGAATGTTTGAGTGCATCAAACATACGATACACATGCAATTCAGTTTCCAATCAATTAAAATGAAAAAAATTTGTAATTTGTTTCTTTCTTTTTTTATGGCGTTCAGAATTGCCACAAAGCGTTGTAATCGTTTCAGCTTTTGATTAATTGATGAATATAAATTGCAAGTAACAATAGCAAAAAAAACCACATCAATGGTCCAATCATCACCGATCACTTTTCATTTGATTGTTTCGATTGGAGTAAATTTTTTTGCAACATTTGCTTGATTTTTCGATAAGAATCATCAGTCATTTGAATGAAGAGCGAAAAGAGAATATACTTTTTGACCGAAATAACTATATAATCCTTATTTTGACATATATTGATATGTTTATGGTTCGGTTAATAAAACCTAATGCCATTCTATCGAAAGAAGTTAGAAAAATGAAAAATTTAAATTTTAAAATAGCCTTCAATTGTTGAATCTTCAAGTGTTCACAATTCAAATCATTCACAGGCTCAAATTAAAATCAAAAATAAAAAATTAAAATTAAAAAAAAAACATTTCAATCAAAAGTTGACGTGTTCAATTTTCCAATTTGAAGACACTCGAAATGCTCCAACAATGGAATAATATATTCAATAATAAACGAAAAGAAAAATTAAATTATTGTGCGCTTCAAACGTCGTTTGAATCAAGATATTCCCACATTCCACATCTCTTCCTACCTCAAGATTAACAAATTAATCACTCAGCTCACTCATTTAACCCTCTTAAACGCAAGACTGCCTCAAGGCACTCTTTACTTTTTGAGTTTTCAAGTGCGATTATTGAATTTTTTTTGTTTTTGTTTTTGTTTCTTTTTTTTTGTGTAAAAAAAGTTTGACGCAGGCTTGCAATGTGAAAAAGAAAAACGTTTTCGTGAACCTCTCGCTTTCCCCCCTCATCCGTGCTCAAATTCGCGTAAATTTGTTGTTGCTGTTGCTGTTGTATTTGGTTAGACGATTAAAAATGTAACATCAAAATAAAACAAACAAATTACACATTGATGATGAGTGAAGTTTACTAAATTTTTTTTTTTTTCAGTGATTGCAATTTGTAAGAAATGGTTTTTGTGGGTTGTTGTTGTTGTTAAAAAATTTCCGTAATTAATAGCATTCAAGTTGCAATTATTACTATTTTGATTGATAGTTTTGTTATGAACGAATGAGTCCAAGAGTTTTGATTCTGAAAATCAATGAATACAGGTTGACCAACTAACGAATGGCCAATACATACAATAAAACTATGTCTAGTTTGAGTCATCTTCTAATCAAAGCCAAAAATGAATTCTAATTCAAAAAACTTGTCCAGAACTTAGAGAAAACGATCCAGACGATGACGGTCGTTATTCAATTTCAAACCAAATCTGTGATCATTTTTTCCGTCTCTTTTTCCTTAGTCGACTCATGATATGCTTCACTTTTCTTCTGTGTTTCCGTTGTTTGTCCCGAATCGATTTTTTTTCCCCTTTTGCTTGATGTATAATATCAAGTTTTATAATCAG
Source organism: Mayetiola destructor (assembly GCA_000149185.1). Lineage (NCBI taxonomy): Eukaryota > Metazoa > Arthropoda > Insecta > Diptera > Cecidomyiidae > Mayetiola > Mayetiola destructor. The sequence goes on along the minus strand of GL501534.1, from coordinate 353,174 downwards.
TTTTTCCATGTTTATTTGTTTATTTGTTTGTACCGAGTACAGTCCATGAACATCGACGCCCAAAGCTTTGAAATTTTCACACAAAATTCTCATAATGATTCTTCAAAAATTGTATTTGGACAATTCTGTGTGTTTGAGAACCAAACCTACGATCCCGTTTAAATTTTTACAGTAGACATTGTTTTCAATGGCATTGAGATTTTATATAGTGGCTGTGCTCGATGAGACCTCCTATATGGTAGCTCCAGTACAAAAAATGTTTGAAAAAATTCAATTCCAAATTCGCAAATATTTTGCGAAAACTACATATCAATTTTCATTCATTGGAAGCGTGGCGCCTATTTTTTTTTTTAGTTGCTTGATCGAGTTGTGAAAAAAAAAATAATATATTTCACCTTAAACGTGTGTTTACATTATCTGTTTTTGGCTCGATCTATTATTTTGTGTTCGTTTTGTTATTCACTCGAATTTGGTTTTTTTTATTCGTGTTTCAAAAAAAATTGATATATTCTTGAACAATCCATTTGGAATGGGATGGTATTTTAATGATGTACCAAGCTACCGCTATAAAAGCTCGCCTTCATTTACATTTGGATTCATTCAAAATTTCGAGTGAAAAGTTGTTGCAAAATGTTAAACTCTCAAAGGTTGATCATTTGTTGTCTGTTATTTGTAAGTTGTTTTTTTTTTTCAACAGGATATTTGAGCATTTTCAATCAATTTTATTGTAAAATGAATTTGTTTAGGCGGCCATATGGATGAAATCATTGAAAGCCGCACCACCAACGTGAAAATAAAGAATTTATTCTCAGATCATTTTGGATTTCATGAAATTTTTTAATTTTCAATTTACAGCGAAATTGAAGGAATCCTCCAGAATCTTGAAAATCTGTAAGTTTAAAAAAAAAAAAACGCTGAATAGAAACCATATGACACTTTTTCATCCCACAGTTTTTATCAAGAGGTAACAGCAACGGAAAATGTTCGCGACAAATACTACCATTTAAAATCTTGGAGAAGCTGGGGACAAATATCTACGGAAATAAAACTGAAAATTGCGCGAGATTATAATGAAAGGTATTTTTCTGGGTTCGTCATTCAGCGCAAATAACTATATGAAACTAATATGGAATGATTTCAGGAAGGAATATGAGCTAAGAGTTGGCACAGCACCAATCGAAAGCGCTTATAACGCTTTGAAGGATTATATTGGAATACAGTAATTATACAAATTTTGAATGCTTCATCGTCAATAATATTCAAATAAATTTTTTATTTCACCGCCTGATAGACTCATGAGTATCAAAACTATGTGAGTATTTTTTGTTTTTTTCATGATTTTATCATTCCAAAAAATTCCATTTTATTGATGATTTAATCAATGAATTGTGAAATATATTCGAATAATTTTATAGTTCTTATATAGATCGAAATGCCAGAATGGAAATGGCAAAAGTTGAAAGCGAAGGACGCTTTTTGCAGTATCTTGCATTCATCAGCAATGAATCGAATACATCAAAGATGTAAATTTAAACATAAAATACTCCCCTTTTATCTCGTTCTCTTCGAAGATTTTTCAATATTTTTGGAATTTTAATTTTCATAGACAAACAACGTTGTCCGAATTAACAAGGAAATAGTGAGTTTAAATAGATTTTGAATGTTTTTGTTCTTCTTCGAAATTTGCTTCTTTTGCATTCGATTCATTTTTGATAGTCCTGAATTAGGCGATCAACGATTGCAAATTATGGCAAATGTGGAAACGTATCTTAAAGAGAAACCCAATGCAAAAGGCAATGCCAGTTCAGATGAATACATATCGAATTGGAAACCATTTCATGCACCACGATGAACATGAACCAATCATTTATTACTGAAATCATACTTTAGCAGTTTGCTGCTAGCAATTTTGGATTGTTCACGCAAGTCAGAGCTGCTAAGCGTGATTAAGCGATAAAATGTAACAGAAATAAAAAATGTTGATAAAAAAATTAAAGAAAAAAATTGTAATTCATATTTAATGATTTTTGCAAAATCAAACTCTCTTTATAATTTAAAGATTGCCTCTTTTATCCCTTTATCTGGCAAAAGATGCACAATCCCCTAGACTAGATAATTGAAATCATGAAAAGCAACAATTTGTCTTTGGTTTCATTAAAAATTCAATTTGATGCGTGGAGCAACGAACCATCGAACCACCGATACAAATGTTTTAATTCATCATTGAAAACGGAAATAAAAATGAACTGATAATAACAAATACCAAATCTATGATGAATTTTTTTTTTTATCGCTCGTTCAACCTTGAAAAATTGCCAATTTTCAAGAGCACTTTCAATGCTCGACTTCTTTAGCACTGATTATTATGTGCATTGTTTTTGTATAATGTTGTGCTCGCACATTGTGTAATATTGTATTAAAATGTATTTTCAGGCATTTAACACATACACAAATGAAACTAATTGAAATGAAACCAACAAAATGTACCGCATATTTGTAGGGAATTGAGTATTGAATGGCCAAAAATTGCCGGTAAATTGTTGTGAATACGTAATAAAAAAAAACAACTTTGGCACAATCATAATAATAATTGCATTTGTTTAAGATTTACTGATTAAATGTAACAGTAGTTTTGCTTTTACGCAAACTCTTCTCGCCCCCCATCCCCACTAAAAATGGAAAATTTGTGTTGAAATGTGACATTATTATTTAAATACGTATGAACAATTATAAGAAGATCTATCCCACTCCTGTTGAGTCGAGGCACACATTTTAAGTATGTCGAACAGTTGGATGCTAATATTTTGCTGTTTGTTTACTTATTGTTTCTTTTGTTTTTTCGCTTTCAAAATTATTTTCCAGTTGTTGTTGTGTCAGTGCATTGTTCGTTGTCTGCGTTATCTGTTTGGACAATTTCATTCAAAAACAAAAAACCCAAAACCGGTGGAAAATCGTTGTAAAATTATTCACAGAATATTTGTATGAACAGAATTATAAGAACAATGGAACAATAGCAAACTGTAAATATATGATGAAAATGAATATATGCAATTGAACAAAATTTATTTGGGTGGATCCGTGGACTGTTGTTAGTGTAAAATGTGCAAAATTTTCAATGAATGATGCATAAAAATATGAACAATGAACATAAATATATTTAATTGTATGTGTCGGCAAATTAACACACACACACAAGATTCAATTACAATTTTGACGAATTGAATGAGATGAAATTGGAACGAGCATTGGCATAATTTGAATCATTATCGGAAGCGGACGTAAAAAAAATATATATTTATGCATCTGCATGGCAAATGCTTTTGCTGTGATATAATAAAGTTTGGCAAAATTTGACTGCCAATCAATTTTATGGCTGCTCGACAACAGACTGTACATTTCTCATACATTCGAAGCAATTGATTGAAATAATAATAATTAATTTATAAATAAAGCAATTTGTTTGTTTGTTTGCTTACTTTTTATTTTTGTACTTACTTTGTATACACTTCGAATGTCATACACGGCATGGCTGTGATTATTGACTAAATGGCTTCTGAATATGTTTATTATGTCATGTCATGCAAACAATGAAGAAAAATGAAATTGATAGTATAATAATAGTATCAGGTATCAGGATATCATAACGTCCATTACAATGCCAATCAATACATACATTGTCTAGCAAATTATAATAAATAATCAAACACATTTGGAAATATATGTAAAATAATGAGAAAGTAGATTAGAGTTTCCATCATGGAAGGATGCGCTCCCTTGGATTTGGTCAATCTGGAAAGTAGGCTGCTGTCAATTTGCTATATATGAAATTGATTGTTTTCATTGCTTTTTACAAGGAGTTGCTTTCTACAAAGAAGAAGAAGAATAAGAATAAGAAGAAGAAGAAGAAGAAGAAGAAGAATAAGAAGGGAAAAAGAATGAACATAAAAAGACACTTTTAATGCGATTTTGTAACAATATGTTAAGATATTTACGTGTAATTGAATGAAATGTACAAATAATAGACAAATTATAAATGCCATTCGATTAACGAAACCAAATACACATGTAACCATTCGTCTAGGCCTGATGTCCATATGTTCGAATTATTAATATAATGTATAATTTGTCGTGATGATCACTTAATGTATGAACACCAACATCTTGTGCACTTTGTTCTTCAATAGCCAATTGCCTGCATTTTTTTCCAATTTGCGAAAAAAAAAACGAATTCTACGGAGCGACAAAAAATGAATTGATGGTTTCATGCTGAATTCCAAGACTGTTTTCAAAATAACATAAACACAGGCTACACACTGACAGGTGGAATTTCCCACACACACACACAGAGAAAAAAGCCCATTTTGAGTCTCAAAAATGTAAGCCGAAATGTGCTCAACGTTCATCCAACTAACAAATGATCGATCGAGAAAACATTATTTTCCATGTAAATGTACCAGTTGAATAAGTCGCTAGCCATTCGGCGAATTTTATGGAAAATTTTCGAAATTAATGGAAATAACGCATTCATTTGTGTGTGGTGTGTGAATATGCGGTTGCCTCAATTCATTTTGCAAAATTCGGCGATTGGTAGTAAAAGTAATCGCAACCAATCGAAGTCACTAAAAGCTCTACTACTCTAGCATCAATGCAACATTCACAACCCGAAATTCAACCGGAATTTTTTCTTTTGGGAAAACCGAATATAAACGATTTGTTTTTTTATTTCTTATAACAACAAAACGTTGGATGTGCAGTTGTGCATCTATAATTTATAACCAACAATTTTGTGATGTTTTAACTGTATGTTACGGAATTGACCATCGTTTATCTATCGTTTAATTAATTTCGAGCGGTTTTCAGTTTGTTTTTGCGATTGATTTTTTTTTTTTGGTTTGGTCTAATTTATTGTCGTACAAAATGATACAAAGTAGATATATGAGCTGGACATGAACCACATGAACAATTTTTCCAATTGAAATTATAAAAATGATGGATTTTATCCAGCTTTGCCATTTATTCGGTTCTAAAGGCCAAAAGCATTGTTTAAACTTTTTGAACTGAATTTAATTGCCTAACTATAGGCGAAGCCATGCTGCTTTTGAAAAACATATAATCACAACATTTTGGATTGCGACAAAACAAAACAAAAAACATCACATTTTGTGTATCATAATAATTATCGATTATAATCAATAAGAATTAAATGACGGAAAAAAAACCAACAAAAAAAAAATTCAAAAAACTCAAAAAGGTGTCTGGAGGCACTCATTAGTTAGTCACTACTTGAGTGAGGACTTTTTTTTTTTGGTTCCTCCAGACTGACATTCTGGCAGGGAAAAATTTCCTTTTACATATCATTGCCGTTGCCATACATGCTGGGCCCCACAACACATGATACATAATTTCGATTACTGAATGAGATGGCATATTATTAAGTGTGAAAAAACGTCGCTGAAAGTGTGATGGTTTTCGGATGTTATTTGAATTTATTCAATGACCTTTTGGCGATCCGATTTGTTGGTGAAGCGCTTCATTTCGTACCTATAATTTGGTCAATGAAATGGTTAATTATGCGAATAAATCGAATGACCAATGGCCATCCTGTGGTTATTGTGGTCCTGCTACTCATCTACTCCACTATTGAAATAAATAAATATTCATTAGTTGAATGTGTGTTTCAATTTAATTTACCCAATTGGCACAATTATTGGGCGGTGGTTTGAAATCGTATGCGATGAAATGGAATAAAACATATACCATATGTACAATACAAAAATCGGCATAGCTACTTGGACACGCACCATGAAAAAATATATATTTTCTTGTTTTATTTCGATTTGTTTATTTTGCAAATTGACACAAAATTCCACTAAATGAGATTTTATCGGCGTTTAGGAGTATCCACACAATATGCCATCAATGAATGTTTGTTTTGCCGGCCTAACTGAGGTTTTTAACAATTGGACCATATTTTGTTCATTGTGCTCATCGCTTATGGAATTAAATTGAAAAAAGAAAAGAAAACAAAAAAAAAAATAAACAAATAATTTTTGTTGATAAATCTGGCCAAAAAATTTGGTTTCGAATTCCATAATTCATTCATTCATTCATTTATTCGTTCAATTGAACAGCCGAAAACAGTTGCAGGTGGAATTATTTCGATTTTTTTTATTGTATAACTTACTTATATCTAATGACAAAATATATAGACAAATGAATAAATTAATGCTTCATCAATAACATATTAATGCAAAATGAATATGATTAATGGCATTTCGTTTCTTTACCATCCTCCCCCACCATTTGTTCTCCATCCAAGAGTAAATAAATGACAATTTGTTTCTCTGGATCATTCGATTTGTGGTCCAAATTGGAATTGGTATAGAGTATGGGCTATATTTATACATATTATCAAACACAAACACTCCAGCATCATACTCTTGATCTGAATATCAAATATAAAATGTGGGGGGGGGGAGGAATATGTACCACGATGTATAATGTATAATGTATACGTAAATTGGATTACGTGAATTTTGAATTCAATGAATCCAAATCAAATAAAACAATAAAATTGATCACACGCGAAGCGTGTCTTATCTTATTGGTGCCAGAAAAAATACTTAATACTTAGGCACACTAATATTAGACATTAGAAACACACAGTCACAAGATCTCATTTTATCTGAAGGTGGCCAAATCAAATATAGAGATACAATCGAAATGATAATGTGTGATGGACAAAATGAACAATGAACATATATCTTGTTGTTGTTGTTGTTGTTGCTGTTACGAGAGGATAATAGGCAACAGCAACACCAACACCTGTTGAGAATCAACATTCTTAAATAATTTACAAAAGCCAAAAACAAATAGTAACCTGATGTTTCTATTTTTTTTTTCTTTTTTCTTTTTTGTTACGGTGGGGTCTTTATTTGATCTGTCATTCATTTCGAAAAGACTCGAGACATTTTCTCAATTTTGCGTTATATCACACAATGAACCAATGAACATACAGTTGACAGTAGTACGAATTTAATATTCAACATTCCATATATGATAAAAATGACAATAGGAATAGACAATAGCACATTACAGGCGCCCTATTCAAATCTTATCAGTTTACCTAAATATTAAATGGCTTAAATATATTACATAATAAATATATGGATGCTGTGTGCAAAAAATGAAAATTAAATTAAATGATATGTTCAAACATGATATTCCGTTCATTCGAACTTGATTGTCAGCTTACAGAAAGGACAAAAAAAAAAGAAGAAAAAAGAAAAACATTTCCATTCACTTGAATGGGAGATCCAATCAAGTTTTTGGTGGATGGATGCTGTACAAGAGATTCAATTCACTTTTCAAAATGAATAATAATAATATAATTTGGGAGCAATATAAAAATTGTTGTAGCATCAATATTTTTCCTCATCTCCTTCTGATGATTTAAGAAAATAAGAAAAATCAAAGAGATTTCGATCTGTCACTAAATCCAATTAAACTGTAGCCGTAATGGTTTTTAAAAAAATACTAAGAAAGAGCCCCGAAACTTCTGAAATCACAAGATGAATAACTGCTGCAACCATTCTGTCCGAATTCAAAAGGTCAAATCAACTGAAATTGGAATGACAAATGCGTTAATGCAAACGTTCTTGTTCGTAATTTTGCACGTGCAAGGGAAAACCATGACATCTTCTTGTTTATGTCTTTTCGACCTCCGAAAAATTTGTACGAAAAGCCAAACAATTGCACGGCTAAATAATTCAAATGCGAACATATTCACCCATTTCCCCTCCACTCACACACTCTCTCTCTCTCTC
>GL501534.1:315546-344528 GCA_000149185.1 Mayetiola destructor | reverse complement strand
CTCTCTCTCTCTCTCTCTCTCTCTCTCTCTCTCTCTCTCTCTCTCTCTCTCTCTCTCTCTCTTTCCAAGGAATCTAAACGAAACTGTAACAATGTCATATCACGACACTGTGTATCATCAACAAAAATACATTTTTTCTGACAGCCGAATTATATCTGGTTCATTAATTGCTTATTCACTATCACCTGCCACAAATCATAAAAATCTAAAAAAAAAAAAATTCTTATTTTTTTGCTGTTTGATGTGATAATTTATAATTTTATTTTTAATTTTTTTCAAAATAAAAAATCTCAAAAATGCAAATACACGCAGTTCGTGTTTTTCATTGTCGCTGCATTATACCGGTCAATGTCAATGTCAATAACCGATGAGAATGTGTTTCTTTTTTTTTTCGTGTAATTTGAAGAATTGAAAATGTTTCATGACTTGCACTTCATCATTTTCGATTTGAATAAATAAATGGGGAAAAAGAAACAACAACAACAACAACGATTAATAACGTATAACGGTCGGTCTGAAAGGGTACCGTCATTCCAAATTTTTGTCAAATTGTAAAACAAAAAAAAAAAAAAACAAACAAACAAACAAAAAAAGCCCAAGAATAATAAAAGAGGCTTAAGCGTCAATGACGTTAAAACATTTGGATTATAATCAACTGAAAATGGTCGATCAAGTGTCAACAATGAACCGATGCTCATTTTCACAATGGACCAACAAAAAAAAAAAAAGAAACAAAGAAGAAGAGAAGTGACAATTACTAGACGAAGATGGCCCACTTAATGAGCCACGTGTTTAGGCAAAATATGTCTGCTAAATTAAATAGTCTCAGTGCGATACAATGTACAATTTACAAGCTCATATATGAAGCCCTGTAGATTGAAGATCAAAAGCATCACTCTGACGTTCAATCGACCATCATAAATTCTTTGGCTTTTTTTTCTTTCAGTTTTTTTCCGTTCAACTAACATCATCGTGGAGTTATCGTGCAAGCGCTTAGAGAAAGCTCATACCTTATATAATTGACATCAGAATAAAAACATCTCCGGCTCTTTGGTTGGATTCAATTATGTGTTTGCCGATCAACTGAGCCAACGAGCGAATGAGTGAATGAGAATGATTTCGTTCTATTTTTTTTTGTTTTTTTTTGTTTTGTTTAATTGTTTCTGGCTGCCGGTATAATACGTTTATTTGCTTATCTGGATTTATAACAGTAGTCATTCCTATCTTTGCATTATATTCTAATTTATTGTGCTATAATTTAAATGCTAATCGAGCTGCTGGTATCATTTTTTGTTGCTTTCGTTCATTGCCGGCAGCCAAATGGCACCCAGAAAAAAACACCAAACAAAAAACAGAAGAAAAAACAACAACAACAACAAAAACAACAACAACAGCAGCGGCAGCGGAGGCGACGACGACGGTAGAATCAGTGAAAGAAAAAAAAAAATGCTGATGAATTTGTCATTTGAATTTTTGTTGTCTCCTTTCGTTTCTAGAAATATGTGTATAGTTATAGTTAAACATTGTTATAGTCACAATTTACACACCATGTGAGTGGGTGTTTGTGTGTGTGACATTCTCATTGCCAGACAATTAAAATTGTTGTGCACATTTAGCAAGAAATTGGCCAACAGCACATATTTTTTTTTTTGTTGCTCAAGCTTTATAGTTTATAGTCTATGTTTGATTTGATGAACGAAAGAAAAAAACAAACATACAACCCATGAGACTAGCGGCCGATGGGGCCTGGATTTGGGCTTTAGCTCAGGAAACGCACAATGCTCAGTCAACAACTTTGCTCATTGAGTGAAATGAAAACACAAGCATTTCGCTGACTGTACCCAGAAAAAAAGTAAAAGAAAAAAAAGAATAAATAATGAAATTCACAATTAAAATAGAATTGGACATTCGCTAATAATATTTGCTCATTATTGCCATCAAAATATTTACAACACACACACACACTCACACATGATGATTAGCCTACAAAGTAGATGATGATTCAACTTGCACAAACTGTTAGATCAACAACACGATTCGTTGCGAGCGAAAAAAAAGAAATTTGAAATTTTATTCGTCTCGTTTTTCGATATGAAATGACTCTGTCAATTCATCAAATATAAATATTGAATGCATCAAAGCATAAAATACAGCTTAATTGATGCAATCTAGCACCCAGCACCGAACAACCAAACAATCAATGCTATACAACCAATGCTATACATTTTTGCAACAATTTGCCATGCATCTAAAATATTTTTTGCGATTTCAGCAAATCTGGTCAATGTTGTCATTCGAAACAAAGCAAAAAAAAATGCAAAGAGAGCAAACCAGTGCAATAAAAAACGAAAAAAAAATGGGAGAAGAGAAAAATAAATAACTCAATGGGAAACTTGAGTTTCATTTATGACAATATTTCACATCAGTTTCAGTTTTGGATCAGAATGAATGTAATTGAATAGTTTTGTTGTTTGCTTGCGCTGTTGATTTCTTTTAAAATAGCTTTTTTTTTGGTTTTCTATTTTTGGATGATGGCGCATCAGTGGCATTCGATGCTCAATGGCAGTGACATCAAAATTAATAACTTTTATCAGTTAACAGTTGTATCGCGTTGCTTTGAGACGAAGGAGACAAAAAAGATTTGTGTGTATGTGTGTGTTTGTGTGCAGAAAGAAAGTGCACCAAAGAAGGAATATAAAGTAGTTTGATAGTCAACAAGAACACATTGAAAAAAAAGAAGAAAAAAAAAGGATTCAACGAAACGGAAATACTCGTTGACAGCGCATTTTATGTACTGTCTACTTTCCGGTTTTTATTTCCTGTGCATTTTTTCTGTTGTTCCTTTTGGTTCATGGAGTCCACGAAACATAACGAACTCGTTGATACCGCAATTTCAACAATTAATTTCCATTTTTTTTTTTTTTTGCTTACTGCGATGGGACACGGTACATGGGTTTTCATCAACTCAAAAGACGCTCATGAAATTCCAAATTGAAATACCGATTTTCAGTTAAAAGGGCCCTTTTATTGAATTCTTGTCATAACGGTTTTATTTTCGTTGATTGATACAAGGTCTGTCGATGATCGAGTTCAACGTTTCAAATTATGGACAGGAAATTAAGTTGATTGTTGAAATGAAAATCCATTAATTTGGAACAAGTGGTGAGCTCGACGATAAATTATATTAATCTACACAATTTGAATATGAACAATGTACTTTCGAAACAACAGCTGAAAGGTGATTTCTAGCGTTGAAATCAGAATATTCCAAAAAAAAAAAAAAAAACTTCGTTCCTCGAGTCTGTTTGCTATTTATTACTATCTGCATCCAACCGGCATTTGAATAAAGCTTCTCTCTTTTTGTTATACAAGCCATTCGGCTTTGTCGTATCTGTTGTGTGTGTGTGTGTGTGTCTTGTCACAATAATTTTATTCTTTTGGTTTTTTTTTCTTCGAATGATCAACGCTCTGTGATTTCAGTGCTTTTGGACACATAAATGTATCGAATCGAGCGAACAGATGAAAAGAATGCCGAAAAAATATGAATTATTTCTATTTTTATTTTACATCTGGCTTCGCATTCACTTTGAATTATTTCGGAATAATTGAAAATTTTGAAACGTAAAAATTGAACGAGAAATAAACAAAAACAAAAACAACGACAAAAGAAAAAAAAAAGAACTCACATGGTGCTCCCAAGCCAAGCAAACAAACAAAATGTCTCTATTGTTTGAAGTTTTTTTTTCTTTTCGAATTATTCATTATTATTCATGCACAAGGCAATGGAATTCAAGAATAGATTATTCTTAAGCAAGTACACCAGAATGGATGCCAAATAATAATAATCAAATGAAAAATTCCAAAACCAAAAATTGTCACATCATTTTCCATGATTCTGTGTCAAAATGTTTGTCAAAAGCGCATGACTTCCGAATGTGATGTAACTAAAAATATATACAAACATTTTGAGTAAAGTCCTGAGCCTTGAGCCTACTGAACCTGCTTTGGTAGTTTGCATTGACTTTTATGGTTTATTTTCCATTTGTTTTAGTAATATATATTTACTACATGATTGCCTTAATATATATAGGTATATATGCAAAATATGGTCCTGTCAGCCGTCAGCTTTGCACAAATAACCCCAATAACCAAAATAAATAAACAACCAAAAGAGGTGAATAAAATTTGATTGAACTCCATTATTTTATCGTTTGTTAACAATTTTTGGGGAAAAATTCACATAAAACAAAAAACGAAAAAACGAAAAAAAAAACAAAAAGAGAAAAATGCCAAATGAAAAAAGATGAAACGATTGGATGAACAACAACAACAGTGTCACTTCAAATGAATTACCGATAACAAATAAAAGAAGGAGAAGAAAAAAAACAACAACAAACAATCGATGACGAAAAAAAAAACGAGACACAGAAACCAACGCGCTTCAACGATTTCTCTGTGCTTTAATTTAATATTATCATTGTCTGTGTTTCACATCGATGATTATAATCAAGCACACAACAATCCGTTTTTCTTTTTTTTTTTCTTATTACGGCAAAAGTGTTTGCTTCTCACTCTAAATCATTCTTTTCGACATTTAGAATATAAAAGAAGCAAAAAATGCCAAATTCGCTCATAATTGAGATGTGTTTGCATCAAACTAGAAGTTAATTAAGCGATTAAATTGAATTCGATGCGAATGAAGTAAAAAAAAAACAAAACAAAACAAAACAAAAATTGGGACCTGAACAATAAGCCAGAACACAAAATCATATCGTTTTTAAATAAACTGTTCGAATGTGAACTGGATACCATTCACGAATCGGTTTCACATTCAGTCAGTTGATAGTAGTTGATACTGGACACAAAGATCCAGAAAGTGGTTTTTCGCGGTGACAATATATTGTGTCGCGCTTCGAAACAATTTTGAAAGAAAAAAAACAAAGACAAATTTCCAATTCTACTGGAAATGATTGCTATCAAAATGGGCAGTGCACTTTATCAGTATTTGGCGGTTGCTTGTGGTAATTTGAAATTAATTCTTTTTTTTTTTTGGTTTTTTTTCAAAATTCAAATTTTGATTGTTTGGTTTTTTTTTGTTTGTTTTTGCTTTCGTCTGCGTTAATTTTTTCACCTGATTAGTGAACTTGAGCACCATTGGTTATAGTTTAGCAGTTGGTTGGATGGCAACAGCAGTATTAATATATGATTCCGATGATTGTCCACTGCCATCGGGTCGAATTGCAATGGATGATATTGCATGGGTTTGTTCGATTATAGGCATTGGTGGTTTGGCTGGAACAATACTTGTTGGATGGATGGCTGATCAATTCGGTCGAAAGAATGCATTACTTGCCATGGTTGTGCCACAAATTGTAGGTTTCGAAGAAAACCGGCAAAAATTTCCAAATATTTTCAATTGTTTTTTTCTTTCCGATGGCCCCATAATTTCCATAGGTCAGCTATTTATTCATCATTTATGCTCAAAATGTTTATTATCTGTATGCATCTCGATTTTTGGCTGGTTTTGTTGGCGGTGCCTTGTTCGTTGTTATACCAATAATGGTGGCCGAAATAGCTGAGGATAGGTAAGCAATCCAATATCAATCGAATCGAATTTTTGAGCAATTTTCTGACAATTTTGTTTCCACCTTTTTTTTTAAACGTAGAATTCGTGGAACATTATGTACAATATTGGTGCTTGCTTCAAGTGGTGGCGTTTTACTCGGTTTTCTTGCCGGACATTATCTATCGTACGAAGAAACACCACGCATTGCATTAGTTTTTCCAATTTTATTCGTTGCATTCTTTTCATTTATGCCCGAAACGCCATACTATCTAATGAAAACCAATCGAATGGAGGTAGGTTCATTTATAATAATAATAAAAAATAAAATCTCTTAAATTAATCATTTGGAAGTTTTTTGCCCGGAGCTTTGAGTCTGCCATTGCCAATAGAACACAATTTTTATTTATTCAGAGCATATGTTTGGTGGAATGTGACAGCTCAAAAATATGATCAATAAAATCCCAGAATAAAATCAATCAAATATTCGATTCATTCTCTTTATTTCATATAGAAAGCCGAAAAATCGCTTCGTTTTTATCGTAATATATCAACAAAAGCAGCATCATCCGAAAATAAATCATTCGAACATGAATTATCAAAATTAAAATATGCATATTCGGAAATGCAACGCAAAAAAACCGAATCTCAATCAAATACACAATTATCGCTGAATGATTTTATAAATCGACCGTTTGCGATTGGTTGTCTGATAATGGTTGCTCATGAAATGTGCGGTGGTTTCACAATGTGCAGCTATGCAAGTATTATTTTTGCAAAATCTGGCTCAAAAATGTCACCGACCGTTTCGTCCATCATTGTTGGAGCCATCCAATTTTTGGGATCATATGTATCAACGGTGCTGGTTGATCGGTTGGGACGCAAGGTTTGTATTAATTTTTTTTTTTTTTTGAAATTTTTCGACTGCAACATTCAAATAAAACTCCCGAACATTTTTGCTTTTTTGCACATTTTTAGCTTTTAATGGTTATTTCATTTAGTGGCACCGCACTCAGTCACATTGTATTGGCAACATACATATTTTTGAGTGCCGAAACAACGATCAATTTAGATGCATACCAATGGGTTCCGGTCACCAGTTTTTCAGCTATGATTTTTATTGCATCCTGCGGTGCATTACCAATTCCATATGTTATCGTTAGTGAAATATTACCGGAGAAAGTAAGTTGTACAACTTTTCAATGCCCGCCTCCTGCATAAATCACAATATTAAAATAACCGTTTTTTTATTATTAAATTTTTTGCCCCCTTCTTTTCATTCGTTTTCATTTAAACAGATTCGAAGCTTTGGTTCAACATTTATTTTGTGCATATCATGGGCCCTTACATTTGTATTGGTTAAAATATTTCCAGCTTTACTTGCAACAATTCAATTATACGGTTGCATTTATTTATTTGCCATATTTTGTATAGCAACGGTTATCTTTTTACTGGCAGTTGTGCCCGAAACCAAGGGCAGAAGTCTAGAGGAAATTCTAATCATTTTAAAAGTGAAATAAATCAAATGGGCATTAAATTTGATAGGTATGAATGTATGTATGTGACAAGTATTGCAGATAAGTACCCAAATACATGCATGAAAATATATCAATATCGTTCGTTCTCAATGAGAGATCCGAAAACCACAAATACAGTAGAGCAAATCAATTTCATGAAAATTGATCTGAAAATCTGATGCGGTATGCCGTAATTGAATTAGTCACAAACCAAAGTAAATGAATTTACGTTCATTTCATATATTATATTAAGTTATTTCCAATAGATTTTGTGTGGCTCAAATTGTAATGCATTTAATTGACAAATTACAATTAATATTAATAATAATCGTAATGGGATAAAGTGTATTCGGATATATAAAATATATATATATTGTATATGTATATATAAACATACATTTGCAATGTGTTTTTTCTCATATATATATATACATTGCTATTTACGATTGTAATTTCCAATTTGATCCCTGACTGTGGTTTTTCATTTCTGTGTGCCTTTCGAATTTAAGATTTAAAAAAAAATAAAAAAATATTACTTATAAGTATTGGAAGGCTGAGGGGGAACAAAAAAAATTAAGAGACATCATTAGGTTAGCAAACACGGCAAGCAATAATTGATATTTTTACAAATAAAAAAACTTTGAAAAATTTCAGATCGAAAACTTTTACGCTTTTAAGCTTATTAAATGAATTTGACGGCAGTGTGTCTTCTTATGGCAAATAGCAACAACAAACATCGTAGCTCTTGGAAAAACAAACTTTTTCTGAAAGAGTTTGTAACACTTGAGAGTATTCACGATTTATCGAAGAGATTTGTGTGTGTGTGTGTGCGTGCGTGACATTTTGCCGCACATTAAAATCCTGACTACGAAATGTAATATACCGATGGCACATACAAAATGGAAAAAAAATAATACAAAATACAGATGATTCTTTGTTCGTTCTACATGATTTACATATTCTGACACCTCGTTCAAAAGTGCTATGTATATGAATGAAAATTTTCATCATCAAGAGTACTTGCTAATGCGTCGTCATCTCCTATGCTTTGTACTTGAGCTATAATCATCTTTAATTCGTTACAGAAACGAATGTATTCGTAGGTTTGATAATTAGAAATTATAAACATACGTCAAATACCATAAAGACGAAAATAATAAAATGGAAAATTAACAAAGCAAAATGCTTTCCTTATATACTGTATACGTGCAATTATCATCATTAGCATCATCTTGAGTCTGAGAATTAATCACAAGAATGCAAATGCCGCAGGTAAACATTCGAAATGTAAATGATATACACTTGATTTGCTTTTTGAGATTTTTATTTTGAGATTTAATTTTTTGTGAATGGAAAGCCGTAGACATTTTCGATTGTTTTATTTTGTCTTTCGTAATATATAAGGCCTGAGATTTGTAGATACGGAAAATACTTATTTGAATGATCCATCAAATTCGTACTCAACAATTTTAAAGATTCACAACGAAAAGAAACGATTCTGCTTTTGGTTTTTTTTCTTCATTTCTTTCTTTCTTGTCTCGTTGATGCGACAATCATATTATAATAAGAAAAATAAAGGAAGAAAAATATTTTTTTACATTAGTTATTTGAAATGTGGCACTTCTGATTACTGATACAATATATTAGGTAACAATTTCTCAAATTCGGGATCATATTACAACTTGCAAATATACCAATTGGGCTAAATTTTTCACGACGAAAAGTGTGTATATTTTTCTTTTTTTTTCGATTCATACACACAAATCGAAGGCAAACCAAAATCAACATTGAAAAATATTTATAATAAAAACTGGTGGCTCATTTTGAACGAAATTCATTGAAAATTCCAAATGAAAATCGATCGAAGATTTAAGATTTTTTTCCCGATGGCTCAACTTCCGGATTTTTGCAATCGTTATTATGTTGTTTCGTAGATGAACTTCTTTGATATGAGGCCCCGGTCATGTGTTGTATAAAAATAAAAATGGGAAAATGTTGTTTTCTATTTGGCACTTGATGTTGAAGTATGCTTGAAGCCAGAAACGAGCCATCACACAAACGAGCATATCGTAATTATACTTTGAATGCAAACAATAATAAATTTTTGTACACTTTGGTTTAATGAGACTGAATGCTGAAAGGCGCACGGAGCAGGAGAAAGAAGAAGATGAAGAAGAAGAAGAAGAAGAAGAAGAAGAAGAAGATGAGAGAAAAATCAGTAATCATTGAGCATTGTGAGTACCATTTCTGGCATGCATCCCCAAAGCAATTATCTTATTGAAGGCTCATTGAAAAAAAAACAAATACAATGTATACTTAGCTGATCAAATATTATTATGAAAAGAATTTTGAAGTTTGGAACAGAATCTAACGCATAAATAAAATAATAAGCAATTTAATACAAGTGCTTTATGCTCGATTATTCGGTCGACAATAGAATTGATTTACGCTGTTTTCGTTTTTCTTCTTCTTCTTCTTCTTCTTCTTCTTCTTCTTCTTCTTCTTCTCCGAAAAACGACAAAATCACGATTGTTTTCTGGTGACAATAGAACCGAATAATGAATCTTCTTTCTGTTCATTGTTCAACGCAACGTCTATCACTGCCATTCGATTGATGTGATGAAACAAAAAAAAAAATGCTTAAAATTAAACTGCTTCCAAACTGAATCGAAAACAATCGGTTGCTTAGCGCTGAATGCTAGAGGCGGAGATAGATTTAGATTTCTTTCTTTGTTTTTGTTTGTGATTTTGTTTTTTAATTACAAGTAAAACATTTCATTCGTAAAATGAGAAATTCGTACATACCATGACATCAATTGAAATTCTTCACAAAGTACTTGTTTCGACTGATTTAAGTCGATCCAAATTTCGTCAATTTGTTGAAAAATAAAAAATAAATTATTTCGGAGAATTCGGTTGTGCGTATTGCAACTCATCAAAATAGATAGGCTTACCCCCCCACCATCCGAAACATTCCAACTCTGTCAATTTGAAATACAATTTCCGTAAATTTACAAATCACTTTTAAACAGAAAATAACATTCCATTTCAAATGCCATTTACTTTTGTTTCATTTTTTTTTTTCTTTCTTGATTTATTCCGTGTATTTGTCGGTTTCCTTGTAAAACAAAAAAAAAAATTACTTTTACAACTGATGAATGAGGAGAGCATACCGTAACATCTGAAGAGGAATTGTTGTTTTCGGTAAAGTAATCGCACATTTTTCTTCCGTTTTTTTTTTCATTCATTCATTCATTCACGAATAGATTGGATGGCGACCAAAGATGCTCATACAAAAATTCTCAAGTCAACGGAAGTCTTTTGGCACAAAAAAAAAAACTTTCGGAATTTCTACAAGAATAATTTGAATTTCATTTTCATATCCGCATAACATTCATTCACTTTTTTATTACAATTTCCAGGCAAAGGATTCAGTTTCATAAATTCGGTTTGTTTACAACCGTAAAATCATGGAAAATTCAACAGGCAAAACCATTTTCAATTTATTTTGCACAATTTTTTTTGTTGTTTCTCCTTTCATCCAGTCGTTTCGCATTCAGTGCTCTTTTTCAATCCACAATTCCGTATTCCCTCAAAATTCATTTAAATCACTGGCAATTATTTACACAGATTTAATGACTTGTTTTTGACAGATTTAATGGAATTTATTTTCCAAAAAAAAAAACAAAAAAACTATTCAGAAAGCACAAAAACGATGGAAAACCGATGCGTTGACACCACATTAAAAAAAGTACGCCAAAAAAAAAAAACTCTTTTTGAATGGTGTGAAAAAGAGAACTGACTTTTTAAAATTAATATTAAGCCAAAACCTCAGTGCATTAATTATAAAGTAATTACAATTCGTCAATACATTTTCGGAAACAAAAAAAAAGAAGGAAAATTAATGTTTTTACCATACTTACTTGCATTTCAGTCCGCTTTCGCTGAACTCTATGAATTCAATGTTGAAATTGAAATGATTGTTGTTTTTTTTTCATCGATTTAAATTTTTATTTCTCATTTTCCATAAATTTACATTTAAATATTAATCGACTGACCGATTCCTTTGTTTCCAATTTTTCAATGAAATCTCAATCGATATCGACAACTGTTTTCAAGTTATTTACGATTCTCTTTCTTTCTCTATGATGTGTGTGTGTGTGTGTGTGGTTGTTCAAAAATTCAAAATGGATTTGCTTTGGAATTTGGAATATTGTTTGTTTTTGCATTGATGCGCACACCATCATTCAAATTTTGTTGTTTTTGTTTTTTCATTTTTTTCATTGCCATAATGAAAATGTCATTCAAACGAATCTAGACCATATTCCAGAATAGAAATAAAACACAAAACATCTGCTCTCTTTTGAGAGAAAACCTTTTTCCCGCGATTCATAAAACAATTTAAATTCAACTTGCTTGTATAGCCTACAATCTAAAACCTACAACATTAAATTTATGAATAGGAAGAATAATAATAAGAAGAAGAATAAGAAGAAGAATAAGAAGAAGAATTCTTATAGATTTTATAACTTAAAATTAATTCTTCTCAATGTCTTGATTCGTCTGCTCCTTTTGTCATTTTTCACATTAATTATTTATTATTTTTTAGTCGTAATGTTTGTTGTTATTTTAAAGCACACATAGTTTATCGTACGGCATACAACATTGAATATTTAGACAAAAAATTTAGTGAACTGAAATTGTCAGTTTATGTCCGAAGACCGAAAGTCCGAGGCTTGTGATCAGATAAGTGATACCAATCGAAATTACTGTGAATTTGGCTCGATATTTGGCTGTCTGATTTTTTTTCCCAACAAAATATTACTTCATTCATCATCACTCATCAAATTTCGGAAATAATAAAAACGATGACCATCCAATTGGATTCTCCAGCCCTATTTTGCCCAATTGGTCAGGTTAATCGTTTCAAACTGTTCTAATACACCTTATTTTTACTTGAAAAAATTGAAAATAATGAAAAAATTTTGGTTCAGATTGATCTCTTTTGTTTTTTTTTTGTTTTTGTTTCAATTCATCGTTTAAATGTACAGATATTTCATTGTTGGTATTCATGTGTTTTTTTTCTTTTCTTTTCATCTATTTGCAAGTCTTCAGCAACGTTAAATATACACATATTGTTTACAAGTAGCCACAATCACCCAATGACTTATAATGGCCGAATCGGAATTCGGAATAATAATACTGTTTCGGTCGAGATTGTGTTCGTTATATTTCTTTGTTTATTTTTGCTTACGCCTAAAAATGTGTGTTTTTTTTTTTGCAATCGAATTCGAATTTTTTGTGTTTTGCCGTTTGGTATGGATTATATGTTTTGCTGAAACTAAAAGTGAATGTGTAATTAATGTGCAATGTTTGTCATATGCATAATGTTCATTGCACAATATGATGATATGTTATTTGAAGTATTTAATGCCATCAAAATAATAATATATGTATTCAATGGTTTCGGGTTCCTGGTTCTGCTGGTGCTTAAGCAAAAAAACTCATTTTGTTCAACACAAATCGAAAATGTGTATTACAATAATGCAAAATTTGAGCCTGAGCACATTCAAATATTATTATTATTCACACTGACAGTTGAATTTTGAAGAAAATCATCCGAAAATATCATTTCTAATTCGAATTTTTGTTGCTGTTTTTTTTTTGGTTTCCGGCTTCGAAACTCAATATGTACTCACTTACTTGAAGCTTCAAACAATTATAATTATTATTATTATTATTAATAAACAAATTAATTCGAAATAAATTAAAAATTAAAAATACATCTAACTTATGTCTGTTTGGCTTTGTGCTTTACAAATTAATTTGTAAATTTTTATTAGATTTTATTTTGAAAAACTTCGAAAATTCTAACCTTCAAACACTCTTCCGTTCGTTTATGTCACAATTTTTCTCTTCTGTTTTCCGCGTACCTTAATTAGGTCCAGCCTCAGAGTTTGTTTTTAATGATAATAAATTACAAGTATTTATATATTAAATATATGATCTATATCACATACAATAACAGAAATATATATTTTTCGATCGTATTGTTTTATTTTGAATTTCACATTTAAAAAAGAAAAAAAAAAAGAAATAAGCTTCATAGATTCCGAATTGTCGTCTGTACAAAAAATCAATGAAAAGAAATATTCAAAATGCATACATACACATGGATCTAATTGTGAACGAATTCAACAATAAAATACAATAATGATAGTAATCCTTTGGAAATATTTGAAGATCAAAATATCTCCGACAAATGAATCGACGAAAATGTATGCATTTCAATGATGCTTGAATCGATTGTGAATTTTCTGGAAAGCAATGAATTGTTGATTGATTGATTGATTCAGTTGAAATAGTAAAATTGGGTAACATGAACCAAAGTCCAATTTATTACCGACTCCAAACCAATTTTGAATTTTAATCATCTATATTTATTCAAACGCTTTTGTTCCATATCAGATTGAACAACAACCAATTACAAAAAAAAAACATCCAGTTAATTCATGCACAAAAACATTTTCAATGATATCAATACGATTTTCACAATTGCGAAGAGAACAAAAAAAAAACGAAAAATCCCGCCTTTTTTTTCTCTGCACAAACACATGAACAATGAACATGAACATTTACTTAAATCCATTATCCCATTCTCTAAACCCCGAACGTTAAATATATTTTTTAATTTTTTTTTTTTTAATGAAATGAGGTTTCATTCACTAGCCCATAAAATTTATTTATTTGTTGATTATCATTATTCCCCAATTCCTTCTCCCCATCCGAATGAATAATCCGTTACATTTTTTTCTCGATTATTTTTTGTGACCATTTTGTTTTTTCTTTTTTTTTTTGGGGGACACAGCACATGTACAATGCAACATTTCGATTCGATTCCGATAAAAACAAAGTGAACTGTTTGTAATCGCTTTTCCATCTTCCAAGTCCTATTTTGTGTTCCATTTTTGAATCAATTCTGAAATTTAGCATTTTTTTATTTTTTTGCCTTGCATAAATAAATAATTAGCATCGTTTCCATTGCGAATTTTGCATTGCAATTACACAACAGCAATGGGAGCCACTTGTAGGGATGAAGAAAAAAAAAACAAACACAATTCAATTCGTTCCTTTTTTTCTATTACGAAATCCAATGGATACTGGGATAAGAAACTCCTACCCAGTACTTATCATTACACCGTTCATTCTTTTCTTTCTGTGTGTGTGTGTGTGTGTGTGTGTGTGTGTGTGTGTGTGTGTGTGTGTGTGTGTGTGTGTGTGTGTGTGTGTGTGTGTGTGTCTTTATTGAGCAACTATTCCCATTTAAATGCACCAGAATGACAAACATGGATTGTCTGTTAAATATTCGACGAAGCTATTTATTCAGTCAACGAGATTGGGTGAAAAAGTGTGCAAAATAGAAACAAACAAACAAAAGAAAAAATATTTACAAAACAACTGCACAGTTGAATCAATTTCACGGTAGTTTCAGATTGTATTATTACTACCCCGGTATCCATTGCAGTGATGCACAAAGAGAAAAGAAGAGAACAAAACAAAAAAACAAAAAAACAAAAAACAAAAAAAACACGCAAAACTTTTGTACAAAACAAATGCACAAGAAAGCAAATGAGCAACGATGGAAATGCTTGAGATGAACTTACAGTGAATGGGTGAGATAGAAAAAAAACAACCTGAACTTATATTTATTTATATATTCAATGTGTGTGTGTGTGTGTGTGTGTGTGTGTGTGTGTGTGTGTGTGTGTGTGTGTGTGTGTGTGTGTGTGTGTGTGTGTGTGTGTGTGTGTGTGTGTCTTTATTGAGCAACTATTCCCATTTAAATGCACCAGAATGACAAACATGGATTGTCTGTTAAATATTCGACGAAGCTATTTATTCAGTCAACGAGATTGGGTGAAAAAGTGTGCAAAATAGAAACAAACAAACAAAAGAAAAAATATTTACAAAACAACTGCACAGTTGAATCAATTTCACGGTAGTTTCAGATTGTATTATTACTACCCCGGTATCCATTGCAGTGATGCACAAAGAGAAAAGAAGAGAACAAAACAAAAAAACAAAAAAACAAAAAACAAAAAAACACGCAAAACTTTTGTACAAAACAAATGCACAAGAAAGCAAATGAGCAACGATGGAAATGCTTGAGATGAACTTACAGTGAATGGGTGAGATAGAAAAAAACAACCTGAACTTATATTTATTTATATATTCAATGTTCATTGTGAAATGGTTGGTTAGTCTTTTAGTTTTCATCGCTTTGCGCTAGTTTCCATTCATCTTCTTATGCAATTTTTTGTGCGTGTGTCTGTGTGTCTTCATTTCATTCAGTTTTTTGAAATTTTTCAATTGTTCCTTATTCATTTTATTATACAATTTCAGAATGCAACCAATGTGTTTCCCTGGGGTATTCGTTCCCCATCAAGTTTGTTCCGTACACTTTTTTTCTCTCATTTCTCTGGGTTTTTGTCGCTTGTTCACTCAAGACAAGTTAATATACCGGTGTGCAATGTAATTGTGTGCACCAAGCCATAAGGACTTGTTAGATTCACTTTGTGACGTTGACTCTTTTTTGTCGAATGTGAACGAAGGTGAAATTGTGTGCGTGTTTACTGTGTCTCTTTGAAAGCCTTTCCATTCAACTAAAACAAACCGAACTCGAACAATAAGTTTTGATAAAGAAAAGTGTAACAAGTCACAGGATCATTGGTAGCAAAATTTGACCAAAAAAAAAAAAAAATTATTTTGAAAAAATTGAAGGAAAAATTTTTACTCAAAAAGGCAGCACTGCCATTGACACCACCACATTACGTGTCCGGCCAACAAACATCAAAAATCAACGAAAATATAAAATTGAACGAAATTGTTTCTCATATTACATGAATTGGTCAAGTTTCTTGAGATCAACTTTTGGTTGTTTTTTTCTTTCTTTCTTTTCTTGTCTTTCATTTCCTTTGAAACAGCGAAACTTTTACACATTTTTCGGATCCTCTTGTAAAACTTCCGTTTTGATGAACTCAGAAAAGAAACAAAAAAAAAAAGAAATGTTTCTTTAGACTTTTACCAGGTGCACATCATCGCTCCTAACTTTACAAGTTCTCAGCTTTCAATATGAATTCTAATCAAAAAAAAAAAAAAAAAACTAGTTCAGTGTTCGGTAAATAATGTAAAAGGGCCCATTGAATGGACATCCATCACACTGAAAAACTTTTGAAAAGAAAAATCTGAAAAAAGTAAATAGAATCAAAACATACCGTTCGAAATCAGTTCACAAACAAAAAGCAAATCTTATGAAAATGATTACGATTCTTTTGCCTCAAGCACAATACGTGTTTATTCACTTTTTGTAGCCCTGTTTGTTGTTGCGTCAACACTGACGACAATCAACATTTGTGCTTTATCGTACCTTTCGTTTGCCGGACACAATTCCGAAAAAAGTTCAGGAACAATGAACCTTAAAAACTTTTGATTTTTATTTTTCGTTTCAATGTTTACGCGTAAAGCTTTCGATGGACTGGATACTACAGATTATATGGGTTATTTTTGCATCAGAACATTTTTCGGAATCGGTCGGTTTGTCTTTTCATTAAAAACTTCGTTGGCATTGCGAATTAATACATGGAATATGGACCCGATTCATCAACAAACATTTCTTTGGCCAATTGTAATCTGAAAAAATGGCTCGAAAAATCCACACAGATAATGAAGAGAGAAAGAGAGAGACAGAGAGAGTGAGAGAGAGTGAGAGAGAAATATTCCGAATGCTTAATGTGAGCAAAATTCAGACGGAAACCTCTTTGGTGTATTTACTTCGATCATTCAAATCAATAACAAGCTTATCGGGTTTTCGTTTGGTTTTGATTGGATTCGATGTGGATACGTTATCTTCGATTGTAGTTACAATTCTATTTATATTGGATGGATTGGGTCAAAATAATTCCTTAGCGCATCGGCAACATTTCAAACGATTTTCATCAAATATTGATGATTGTTCCATTGGATTACCTGTAACCGTTCTCATTGGCTCTTCATATTGTTTATTTCCATCGCATATATCCAAATTGTGAACATTTAATCGATTATTACTGGCATCACAATTTTGTATACAATACCATCGGCAATGGCATTTTGTATCGCTATCATTATCACAACATTTTTGATTATTTAGAAATTTGGTGCGACATTCACATTCATTGGTATTCGTATTTGATGGCATTGTTGTCGTCATTGTCATCGTCGTCGTTGTCATAGACATTTGGTCATTCAATTGTCGTTTTTTACAAATTTCATCGCATCGTTCGCTTGCTAATACATTTTGATTATTTGCATTATTACAATTACTCATCGATGGATGAATTAAACTATCTAAATTACCATTCTTTGTACAATAACAACATTGCAAAAAGAAACAACAATGATTTCGGCCACAATGTGAACACTGATGATCCATATCATTAGTGGTGATCTCATGTCCATCAATGGCAATCAGACCAGGAACAACAACCCCTTCGATTGGCTTCATTTCCATACCATCATCATCATCATTTGATTCGAATGGAGGTGATATACTATCCATTTCATTTTCACTGCACATGTATTGTAATTTTAAATTAAAAAATTCCAAATCCTGATTCATAATCACATTCATTTCTTTTCTATCCACTTGGTTATCATTTGTTTCGATTATTTGAATTGTATTTGGATCAATGGTTGTTGTAATTGGTTCATCTGTTATAGATATTTGAGCAATTGAACCATTTAAATGTTGCACCATTTGTGTAGATGGAAATGGATCAAAACGGCCATTTTTAATCGTTGCGGATGTAATTATGGTTGTATTTGTATTCGTACTTTTGTCAACGGATTGTTTTATATTATGTGAATGATCGCCGATCATGCCAGCGATCGTTGTTGAATTATTATTTGTAGTGGTGAAATTGCTTGTTTTTTGAATGGTTAAACTAGATCCAGCCAATGATGATGGTTGTGATGGTGGTTGTGGTGGTTTTAATGTTGTTGATGACATTGGATTTATAATTGGTTTACAATTTTCTAATAATATTCCAATGGTTGCCATGGCTGAACTTCGCGATGGTATTCGATCTTTGAATGTTTGCAATTCAATTATGAAATTTTGTAACAGCACACGGATCTCGTCGTTAGCTTCTTGTTCGGTCAAACGATGCTCTGTTATAACGATTATTAAAAAGAATAGGAAATTTTTTTTTAACACAAATCGAAATGAGATCAGAGTGTTTTAAAGGCTTTTGAGAAATTCATTGCTAATTTAATTAATCGCGTATTGGAATGAAACATTAACACATCGGAATTTTGTCCATCTGATTGAAGGCTTTGATTACCGCAAATTAACTCCGAATTATTATCAGATAAATAAATAATACATACCGATATTGGTGCCATGTTGTGTTGTTGATGATGTTGCTGTACTTGGATATGCATTTGCTATTGGTCTAGCTTGTGAACGACAAATAAATTTTGCACCAGATGATTTGGCACCCATACCAGTGGCATCATCCGTTGGTTTTCCGCCACTTCGAAATACTAAATACACCTAAAAGAAAATGGAAAAATTCAATGAAAAAAAAACAAAAATTAATACAATTATGTAATATGCAAACCGAATGTATTATTTTCATTTTTAATTTATGAATGAAGGAGAAATGATTTCATTTTGATTGATTTATTTATGCGTCGGTTTAATGTGTGTTTAGTCATTTGCTGGTAGAGGTGATGCCCGAACTGATAAAAAGTATTATCATTTTCGGCAGAACATTTAGTTCAGGCCGAGGCACGTCGTACAGCAAATACATAATAGTATGTACAGGTTAATCTGTGTGCCTTTGTATGTAATTTCAACCATCATGACAACGGACAAAAATAGATGGAAAATGTGTACAGTAAATGTATTGATAATAATATGGTGGGACGGTTGTTGCACTCCGACCTCCAAACAACCTGGTTTATTTTCATCAATTTTTGCTGTTCAAATATCTGAACCGGTGTTTTTTTTTTTTTTTTTGGATACTCAGTTGAATGACGCATTGTCTTCAGCTTATAAGAGTATCCGGTTTTTAGCTATTAAAAAGAATTAAAAGAAAAAACGACTGCGCACAGAATTAATATGCACCACAGTCATATGCGTTTAAGATCATTTCCTGTCGATTGCCGCAAAGAAAATAGATTCGAAATAAATCCACAGAAACTTGGATTTGAGCTCTGTTGAGCAAGCTGGCGGCTTTTAAGTTGGGAGGAACTACTCATAATCCTCGAAAATAATGGAAAATCCTGAGGATCCGCTAAAACACAGAAATCAGCGCCGCTAATAATAAATAAAAAATTTCCAATCGATAAAAAATCATCTGAATTGAGTAGATTCGAAATTTTTGCCCGATGCGACCACTAGCACTTGGTCAATAGTTGAAAAATATTTTGAAAAGAATATTTAATAGTATGACAGTATACACCTGTGGTACGAAAATAAAAAAAACATTTTGAATAAAATTCGACGACTGTTGTGAAACAGTTGTTTCTCCTAATGAGGTGAATATCGATTTAAATTGCTCAAACTCAATTATGGCTGTTCGATAGACGTTTCGAAAAAAAAAATATATAAATAGATCTTATGCCCCTTTTAATATTCAGTAATTTCTTTCACTTGTTTCTAAGCGTACCGTTCTCTGAAATGAAGGCAAAATTAATATTAGTTTTTTTGTGCGTGGCATTATTGCCATATAATGTGAGCAGATGTGGTTTGGATGTTTTGCAATTATATTTTTTCGAATATTTTTCAATGGAAAACCAATAAATATGTGTGTGTGTGTGTGTGTGTGTCTTTTGAATAGATTTATGCTACGAGTAGTAGTTCCGATTATACATCGAGTTCAGATTGTGCTTCGAATAGTAGTAGTCCATATGGAGAATATTTGGAGGATGTAAAAGAAATAGACAAAATGGATGGGAAGGAAAAAATTTTGGATATCATCAGACCAATAAAGAATGGCTATCTTGGTTTTGGTAACTTTGGTTTCACGTATAAAGGTTTTGACATTTCTTTTTAAAAAAAAATTTTTTTTTATTGAAATGTAAAAAATCAATTCAATGATCACAAACATTTGCAGGCGAATATCTTTCTGCCAGTCCTCAAGAAGTTGCAATAAAAATTACACCATCCATTGATAAGAAAGCAGCTGAAAGCGAATTGAAAGTTTATACATATTTACGATCATTACATGATCCAAATATTGAATCGTTTGGCATACCAAAAGTTTATTTTTACGGTGAATGGAAGAGGAATGATAAAGATTATATAATAATGGCGCTTACATTACTTGACTGTGAATTTACAAATAGAGCCAAAGCTGGCCTGAACTCAGGCCAATTGAATGAAGTGGATATTTTGATTGCTGTCCGAGAATTTGTAAGTGAATTTAATTAATTTTATTAAGGTTTTCATTTGATCATTAAATTTTTTCCCCCCGAATAAGGTCCGAATAACAAAATACATTCACAGTCGCAATATCTGTCATGGAGATATTCATATTGAAAACTTGATGTTTCGTGGGCATCAAGGTTTTATTATCGGTAAGTGGAACCGATATTTTCATAATTCATAAAATATTTCCCAAAAAAAAAAAAAGAAAAATTGTCACAATTCCATTTAAGATTACAATTTGGCTCATGAAATGAGTAGAACGAGTAGTTCAGGATGCAAAGAAGCATTGCCACCCAATGCAAATGCAGAACGAAGACAATTGGCGAGAGACGATTGGAAAATATTTTTATTTTCAATGTGTGATGTTGTTGGTGTTCGATTTTCATGGTCTGATGAACGGGCTTTCGATCATTTGACTGATGATGAAACTGATAAGCTCATTAAAGAACTTCAACAGGATGGGCCTGCGATTATGGTAATTATTATTAATTACACCTAATAATAATATATGGATCTTTGTTACATAGTATTGTTTCCGAATTCGGACACAGGAAAAAATCCATGGCATCAGATCGAATGAATTAAGAAGGATTTTTATTGAATTCGCTGAACTTGTACTCGAAGATAAAATCCGTTCGGAAAAGGAAAAGGATAAAGAATTATTTTACGATTATTTTGATCGTATTATTCGTGAAGAAATTGAAAATTTGAATCCACCAAAACCGGTATTGCCGTCATGGCTCAAATCAGATCAACGAATTGCAGCGATACAACACTTACAAACCGATTTGGAAATATCCATTTCATCTATAAAAAATCCATTTCAATTGGAAACGATTCAACATCCAAAATTTAATAATTTACATTTTTCCAAAAAACGACCATCAGATACAGCCGAATCGCCCGAAAGCAGAAAAAAATAACACTACATAAATGTATATGAGATTTTTGCTGACATTAAACTGAAATAAATAAATAAATAAAAATTATCGAAAAATCATAACCATAAATTGTAATTTATTATATGTGAAACGAAATTTATCCAAAATCCAGTTTCACGAATTTTTTCCTTCTTGATGTGCGTCACACTGATTCCATTTTTAAAAACTTGAGGCCTTTCTGTGTCTCAATCGGCAACGAATGTTTTTTTCCGGTTGACAGCTTTCGGGCTCACATCAGACAACGCAAAAGACAAAAAAAAAACGACACGCAATGAATGGAACAAATTCACTTCAGGGAAATAACCAGAATAATGGAAACAAAACAGAATCATTTTTGACACACGCCTGGATATTGTCATCATAGCATTAAACATTCCAAAGAAAACGATAACAAAACCGCAAATCCACGTAGAGACATCTGATAAATACGATTGAATGGGTGTTTGGCTGCCAGCAGTTGTATTTTCTTTGTTTTTGTTCAATGTTTTTCTCTTTATGTTTCGATTTGAGTACGATGAATCAAAGTGATGGCTTTGCATCGTAAAACAAAGAATAGCGCTGTCGCCATCCGCAACCAAACGAATCAAAATGAGGAAAAATCGATGGAAATTCAGCTGTTGGGCCAACAGCATTGCCAACAGCATACAAAAAATATTTATTTTGACGCTTTGACTGAATGACCGAATAGCTAGCTGCCGGCTGTAGAAACATTTTGATACTGAGATATGTGTCTAATGTCTATCTAATGTCATTTATCGTTCACAATTCACCAAATGCTTTGCAAAATAATATTTCAAAATCAATTCAAAGTGAAAAATTCTATTTGAATGATGCAAATACTGTCGTCACTTTTCGCTATTTCGAGTTAGGTTCAAATGCACATTGCAAACCGGCAGACATGTACCAAAACAATTGTTCTCTGTTGAATATGTATGGAATTATGGATGATTGAAAGGATATGCAGTTTTTGGTAAACTCCTGAAGCTTTCTGCGGTTCGGTGAAAATGGAAATTATCGAACACAAAATGCGAAAATTCAATGAATTACATTCATTTTCGTATTGAGGCATCCAAAAATCTATAGCATATCATGCACGGCGAAATGTAATCGTAAGCAAATATGTTGAGTATCCTCTGATCGTAACAGGAATTACTCTCAAGTTTTGTGACGCCATGCTGTAAGGTGTTGATTTATGGTGTGCAGTGCATAACTTCTGTCCCAAAAACCATTCATTTTAATTTTCCTCAAAAGACAATTGTGTGTGCGTGTGTGAGAGACAGAGAGAGAGAGAGAGAGAGAGAGCATCAAACGCGTCCTAATTTAACAACTTTCTCAAATTGAAAATTTGATGAGCAATGAAACAAGGTTATTCGTAAAATAATAACAATGCAACTTTTGTAAGTGAATTAACGCCAACCATTCCATGAAAACTTCGTATCGATAATAATACTCTTTACACATATGCGACTGTTTCATGTGGTGCTTATGGTTTATTTCGTGAAAAAATTCAATTCAATCTGAATGACGTTTGTTTGACGAAAACAACATTAAGACCACACAGCAATTGAATAAAATTTGTGTTTCGTATTCAAATTTACTGAATCAAAATGTTTGTCTAAAATGCACGGCATCTATATTGAGACCGTTGCGTGATTAATTCGGTGTTAATGCAGAAGGAGATTCCATAATTTATATGTAGAAAGTTTCCCATTTCCAAAAAGAGAAGACTAGAAATGAGAACAGAAAACAAAAAAAAAAAAATACTGTCGAAAAGTGTCAAATCCAAAATAAGATTTGTTCTGCCAGACAAAATGCAATGCCTTATAATGCAGCCAAAAGATCCATGGTCAACAATACAGAGAATGAATACAATAGCATATGGTATTCGTCAGCTCAAAATAATGATTCATCTCCAAGCTTACCGCCCCCCCCCTTTCCCCTCACTATCAAAAAATTAAAAATCGGTTGAACGTATGTAATTGGCGTGGCTTGTTTCACTGAAATCATTTGACCCGACAGGCATCTTCACATTTTGTTCAGCACAATTTATTTTCTCAAAGGAATTCACAACAAAAATAGACAATTCTTTTGATTAGTGAACTTTTTGGTTCGGTCGTTCATCGTTTGTTGATCAAAATCGCATAGTCAATGCGCAATGCGTAGATTACAATGTGCTGCAGAGCTGTGCTATCTTATGCATCATCCTACACACAATGCACATTCGATTAGAATGAACCTGAATGAGACAAGAAAATTGCCGTTGAATGGCCATTGTTCTATCGTCTTCTGTCCATTCACATATCCACTTAGTCGTTTCTCAGTTTCCTTAAATGTAGTAGCAAAAACTCCCCTGATTTCCTTTAGTTTGACGTTTTGTAACATTCAATGAATTTTCTTTTTCTAACACCATCCATTCAAATTGGAACGAGAAAAATAGAAAAATGCTGTGCAAAGCATCTTTTATTTTTGAATTTATTATGTGCTTTACAGGGAGAAGGTTCTCTCTTCTTTTTTTTTTAATGTGATATCATTTCATTTGCGTCGCCGCCAGGCTTCAGAAATTGAGAATAAATGAAAGAGAAAAAAACAAATTGTTCAAGTGGAACAATGACCGGTTTTGTTGGGTATCAGGTCCACACTGAATTGAAATTGTACTGAATATTAAAACACAATAATATTCAATTTTTATTCACCGTTGCTTTCGGTCCAAATCGCATTTAAATGCTAATCTCTCTAAAAATATCTGTGTACCGTGAATTCGTGCCATTTCGTCGTTTTGGCTCTGATGTACGATGCCTTTTTGCAAATGAGATTCTCCATTTGAAAATTATTTTATTGTTCAAACAAATCAGGTGACATCATGCATATCTAGCACACATAAACACACATACCATGAACACGATTGAAAATGAAAATGAAAAGGAAAACCCAATAAAGAGACGGACGTCCTAACGTTTGAATTTTAATGAGGCAACGCAACAGCAACAGCATTTGAAAACTCTCAATACTCCAAATTTCTTTTTTCTTGCTACGAATTACGAATTTGTTGCTAATTATGGCGAATCTTTGAAATTTCGGATTGTTTGCTATACCCGTCGAAAAAACAAAAACAAAAAACAGAAAAAAAGAGACCAGCGCATTCATTTTGTAAACTGAAGCACCCACTTGAATATTTGATGCTTTTGGTGTTTGGATATTGTTGTCGGACGGAATTTTTAATTACAATTTCCACGCTCAACATTTTGCTTCCTTTTCTTTTGTCATTGTCATTTTTTGTCGCACAAAGAAAAAAACAAACCATTTTGGTGAACGAAGCCAAAAATAGAAATTTTTTTTTGTTTTTTTGAATAAAATCCCGAAACGAAATCTGTATTTAAGTGATGACACAATCTTGTTTCGAAAGAACCGATCATTAATGCGATACCATATGGTTGGTTGTGGCTGGTTCCATCATGCATTGCAAACTGAAATGCATATCAAAAAATGTTTCATTTTGCTCTTCTTGGTACAAAATGAAATTATTATATGACACGGGTTTTTCGATGAGATTCAGATTTTTCCTGTTGGTTGAATTTTGCATTTGTATCGCTTTTTTCTTTTTAGCTTCTATTCTCATGCACATTCAGTCTTTTGCACTGTCACACTTTTTGTCTGTCTCACATTGGTGACATTGTGTCTTGATTTTAACAAATAACTTAAACATTTAATGTTTAGTTCGTGCTATACCACAATGGATGGATGGTGGCTCCTTTCTTCTTCGACATCCTTTACTGTCTTTTTTTATTATTACTTGTCGCAGCCATCAGCCATGAGCTATAACTTTGCATTTAGTATGCAAAAAGTTAAAGAGCTGCATTTTAGTTTGACATCATTATGTTTTGATGGTATTTCTTCTTATCAACCAAAATCAACCTCAAACTCAAAAAAAAAAAAACATTGTTTTCATTGTTTTGGTTTCCTTGTGTGTCTGTCTCATTGTGATCTGTGTGCCATTCATTTTTGTCATGGTCTTGATGTGAATGCAATTTGATAACCAATGACAAAAGACAAAATGTTCGCCGAAATTACAGACTACATATTCGGATCGCGGAATTCAGACATTTGGACGACGAATTTTAACTTGTAAACGAATTTAATGAATAAAGCGGTGAAGATTTTCTATTTTTCATGTTCATTTCAACTTACCTTACTGCCAAAAATC
Organism: Mayetiola destructor; assembly: GCA_000149185.1. Taxonomy (NCBI): domain Eukaryota; kingdom Metazoa; phylum Arthropoda; class Insecta; order Diptera; family Cecidomyiidae; genus Mayetiola; species Mayetiola destructor. The sequence continues at coordinate 318,832 of GL501534.1, read as the reverse complement.
AACACCAACAATAGTGTCACAGTTAATTGTGTATGACAGAAAAATATGATGTACAATAAATCTGGATTAGCTGGTGACTGCAAAAATAGCCTATTTCGTTTGTTGTTGTTATTTGTTGGTATTTCATTATGTGGAAATCCATTCAGCAGACATGCCGTTGCATCGCAATGTCGCCAAAACATGCGGAAAAAAACAGTAAAAAAAAAAGGAAAAACGAAATCGAAAGGGAAGAGATAAAAACGGATTTTATTTTTTAATTAAATTGAAAATATTTTTTAATACAATAATGTCTGCGACTTGGGGTGCATTAAACATAAAATAAATTAACATAATAAATGGACGATCCAAAGACGAATGTTTGACTCTGTTCTCATTTGCCTGTGAATCCCAAACCGATATCATGTTACATTTTAAAAGTCTTAAAGCTTAATGTGTTAATTCGACGATAGTATATGTGATTTTGAATTGAATCAAATGAAAATTCGGTCGCAAGACATAACAACAAGTTCGCTTGCTTGCTTTTTTCACTTAGACATGCAAACGAATGACAAAAAAATCGATTCCAATTGTTGGTGCTCACATGTGGGGGGGTGACACACCGAGTGACGGATAACAACACCCATTATACAACAAGGTATCTGTAATTATTCAAATCGTTTTACGCTAAATTCAAAGTGATTTCATCGATCAAATACTATAAATTAATTCCAATTGTTCGGAGGGGAAGGGGGTTCAATTCAATATTTGCCACAAGGCATTTGCAATGCAAATTTTGCATACCGTACACAGAACATATGTGCATACGGCGTACAACAATTGTGAGTCACAATTTGAGATGTTGGATTTGTGTAAGACGCGCACACAAATCCAACATAGCCCATACATCTTACACATAATATTGTGAAGCCAAACGACAGCCGATGGTAACCATCAAGTGATGAACTTTGAACACAATCCTAATTAATAATATAAAATCGAATATATATTTATGTGTATTTCGGTGTAGCGCCAATGTGATGTTGTTGGCTGTTGATTTTGTGAACTTTCAAACTATATTTGATGTACAGTAAAATTTCTCTAAAAGGATCACTTTTGAGTTGTTGGCATATTGGTTCACAAATAAGAAATGGTCCTTTTGTCAGAGACTTCTACTGTAGAATACAATTGTATTTCATGATTGGCATTTAGCAGCCAATCATCTTGAATATAAAGTTGTTTTCAATACTTTGGATACCAATCACTGAAATGTAGACTAATTGCCAAAACGAGTGCGTGAGAAAAGAAAGTTTTATTTGTTTGTGTGTGTGTGTGCGTGTGTGATTTTTCAAAGTACGTCATCAATATCGAAATTACTTTCAATATTTGTCATCCATCAATTTGGAATTAATTTGGAATTAATTTTATTAGGAAATTTGTTTGGATTTAGGCTCAGCTATACATATTTACTGGCACAAAACGATGAAAATATTTTAACTATTGTATGAGAAATGTTTGTGTTATGGTATATGGCGCATTTGATCGCAATGGTTCATTGTTGGACTTTGAAATAAAGGTCGTTTGGGTTACACAACAATTTACAATATATGAATAACACATACAGACCGCATCGCGGTTTTTCTTTCTTTCATTGTTTTTCATTCTCATACGATAGGCTGATGATCTGAATGCGCGCATTCTGGTTGGATACAATCCATCATAGACTTTTCAAACAAAGATGTGAAACGTGAAATGAATTGGCTAACTGTCTCGTATGTTGAAGTGACGTAATTAACATTTGCTTTCCGGAAACACTATCATCCCCCCTCCCGCCAGTCCACATATGCACTGGACTGTCAGTTCCAATGTTGTGGTTATCATGTTATATTATCATCAACATTATCAACAAACGAACGATGTGGAAACGAGGCCGTCTCACTCAATTTTTCTTCTGCTACTTCATCTTCTTCTTCTTCCATTTCAAAATGTGATAATAAACTGTTTGACCGAATGTGATTTTTATTTTTTTCAAATGCCATGCACACAAGTTGTATTTTTGTTGAAACAAAACAAATTTCATAAATTCCATCATTGCTTCGTTTGAACTTTACTTGTTTGTTTTTTTTTTCTTCTTCTAAGTATCATCAATTCATTAAGTTCGAAAACATTTCGTTTGAGTTTTTTTTTCGTCTTATTGACGATTCGCATTTTTCTACTTTGGGCGATATCAAAGTCTAGTTGAGTGGTGTTCAGCTGTTCACAGTGTTTTCGGCTTTATGTTCACCAGTGCTTAGCAACCAAACTAAAAGAAGATAATTGCATACCATCGTACATCGAATATCTGTATGCCCCATTCATGATGGTCAACAAGAATGGCATAATTGACCATCTGAAGATTGAAGTTACGTTGTGCCTTTGGCTTTTTATCTCTTGAGGAATGAAAGGAAGAGATGAGGAGAAAGGAAGAGATGAGGAGAATTGATTCCTCATCAGGGATGCTTAAGTATTCCAAGTACAATTTTCGTGATTTTATTTTTGATTTCAAATCATTGAATTCATCACAACCTGGTCGTTGGTCGTTGGCCGTTGTTCGTACATAAAATGTGTATTTCCAATTAAATGCGTGCATCGGATAAAAATGTTCATGACACAAATAATAATTATGTGCCGATCCAAGGTTCTAAATTTCCTTCGGAATGTCCCAAAAATGTTTTTTAAGCTTAACAAAATTCCATGGACCGCACCAATTTCAAACTAAAATATTACCCACAAATAGTGAGTTGAATATTGAGTTTACCCGAAAAACATATTTGATAAAAGAAGCATTACAAATGTTTACCTGCTCGATTAGATGCGGTGCCCGAGGCTCAGTAATACGATTAATTTAAGATCAAAGTATGATTGTGTGAGGCCAACGTTACCGTTACCGTTCATAATTTTATTTTCAGTGCATTTGAGTGCATCATTTAAATGGAAAACGGTTCTCATTGGCAAAAATGATTTTCTATTCCATGACAAAGTATACATTCTACATATACAGAGTTGATATGTTACCAGTTTGAATTCATTCGAAAAATAATTTCATCGATATTGATGCTTTTTTGGGGGTTTCGCATATAAATTGACCAAATTTGCCCATACCCGTAAATACAAACGACACACAAATCTGTTTATTGATCGAAATGAAAGTCAGTAACTGAAATGAACTGAAGGTATGTGTGGCGTTAATCAGTTTTCTGGAGTTTTGAGCGAGAGTAAACTGTATTGAAGCATGTTTCTGATGAATGAATTTTTTCGAAATTATCCATAG
>GL501534.1:293271-311554 GCA_000149185.1 Mayetiola destructor | reverse complement strand
CGTTTCATGATTGATGGAAATGATAGTAACTTACACGTAAAATGATATACATTTGAACGATTCATGAACAAATGTATATACGGATTGAAGTTAGAGCCAGAATTTTTGGTTTATTGTTCATAATATTGATATTTACGTTTTCGATAGCGCTTGATTGGGGGGGGGGGGGGGGATTTTTTTCCTGCTCTAGGTTCGTGATTAGAATTATTTGGATAAATTAATATTATGGGTTATGGGCAACGGGTGATGCTGCTAGCGATCGAAGTAATTTTTCCCAGTCTTTTTATATGTATTCAATTTGTGTGTGTATGTGGCCATTTCCCATTTTGAATTGCTCAGAATTGACCTTCAGGTTTGAACCAAGTGAACTCTATTTGATTCGTGTCATGCTCATCCACCTGCGTCAATGTGTTACACAAATTTTTTGATCCTGCCTTTTGCTTGTCTGACAGCATACATTTTCCGAAAAATCGTTCACCATTAACACAAACGAAAATACACGAACCTATCGAATTTCCATCAAAATATAATAATAAACAAAATGATGTGAACATTAAAATCCTGGCTTTATGTTTTTGCACGCCTAACACTTCATTTTATGTCAATCAAAAATGGAAATTTACACTCATCACTTGTTGTGTTGTGTGGCCCATGAATGTGATTCTCAAATTATATTTCAAATATGAATGGGAAAATACGACACCGAAAATAATCAATTTATGTGAAATTGATGCTTTTATCTAAATTGATTTCTACTGATTTCTGGATATTGGTCGACAATTGAAATGTATTTTTACATAACAAACATATTTGATATTTGATCAACATTTCACATATTTTGATATGAATTTGAGTTCAGTTTTGTATCAATGTCAATCGGATGTGCAAAAAAAAAAATATGCAAAGATTTTCTTTATCCAAACGAATTTTTCCGAATAAATGTAAGATGTAAATATTTCTCTGTCACATTCCATTCACGAAACTGAAATAAATTTATCCACAGAATCGAATTCATTTTAAGTGGACTTGTTTTTTTTTGTTGTTGTTGTTGTTGCCATTCCGCCTTAAATCGGATGATTGGTTAGAGTTTCATGTGCTGAAACATATTTTTTCAATGATGTGTAATGTGTTCCATATGTGTATGAGGTACGAGCATGATGAAAATAATTTCGAATATGCATACATAACACCTTATTGGAATATTGACTGTGGCCTCTTGGCGAATCCTGGATGTTTGTTGAAATTTTCCAAACACAATTTTGATTATTTTATTTTATTTTCATGACAAAAATGCTTTTACACTACCAAATTACCGCATTTAGAACTTGATTACTACTGAAGTGGATTGTGAATGATTTGCAAGTGCATCAATACAGTGAAACTGTTTTGTGACTTTTCATGAAGGAAAAAAACACATTTGCATATCAAAAAGTTTTGATTCAAACCATTCTATCCATATTTTTTTTTTTCGTTATTTATTTATCTATTTTCTAGATAGAAAAAATTCTAGGATCAAATTGCCTCCGTTCCAAAAAAAAAGAAAAAAAAGATGCAAAATGGAAACTTTTAAGTTTTTTTTATCAGATGGATGACCTATTTCTAAAAACACATACACTATTTTTCATTTCATGTCGAAATGGATCCATTCATCAATTTGTTAAGCACGTATTTTGTGGCTTTAAAAGGACCCAAGCTTTAATGAATATTTATTTTTGTGGCATTTAACTTAACAGGTGCTTATGTTTTTTTACACAACTGAGAATATTTTGTAAAGTTCATTTTGTTCCGACAATGACGACGAGATGTTCAAAAAAGTTTCGGGGTTTCCCAGCTTCGCCTAACTGATAAAATTAAGAAACACAATCGAGACTGATTTAATTAATCTCTTTTACAATAATATGTTCGAATTGGTGAGAAAAATCCTGAAGATGAGATTCTTTCTCTGAAGGCTGATTTGCAATACTTCAAACATGGGCGTTTTGTGATAATTTTTTTTATCTTTCTCGAAAAATTCTTGGTTTTTTGCAGTCAATAAAAAACTGGAGACAACTTATTATTACCGGCCATTAGTATATACTTTATAATAACACTCAATTGTTATGGGCCATTTCTCGAAAAGAAAAAAAATAAACTGAAATTAAAGCATAATTTTTATGAGACAATATTGTATTTTAAACTAGCATCCTTGGCAAAGTAACTCGGCAATCGGAAGAAAAAAAAACGCATAGAATATTCATTGAACGAAGTCCACAATGTTTGTGATAACATTTTAGTCCGTTAAACGAGAGCAATCGAAGAGAATCAGTCAAAACCGTAGCAAATAAAAAATTGAAATGGAATTGAGAAAAGAGTTTGTGTACATTGTACAATGCAGTACACTGGAATATGGTATTGTGTGTGTGTGTGTAAGAAGAGGAGTATTGCATCATTAACCATCAGCAATATTACATTGTGTGTTATGGTAATGATATTTAATGGTGACTCATAATGGGTTGATGGGTCGATTGATGGTGTTGAATGCCTGATACCATTTTACATTGTGTCCAGTAAAAGATCACTAACCACACGCAATATTACGTCTTCTTTTATACTAACTTGAAATGACTAATGCAAAGGGAATAAACGAGTATACAAGTGCCGCACCACATTTACAAACAATTCCACTTTGGCCTAACTTATTATATAATATAAAATGGCTGTTGGCTATTTTAATATGAAAATTCTTGATTATTTGGTTCCCATTTTTGATTTTTCCATCGGATAAAACTTACCGTACAATAGATAAAGAATGCACCCAACGCAATAACTCGTAATAGAGCTGGACTGGCGGCTCGTAAAACCTGCAACGAAATAGAACACACACATTTTCATATTATTCAATAAAAATGAAAAAATAAAAAGAATTATTATTTTTATTATTATTATTATTGTACGGTCGCCAAAACGATGAAGAAATAAAAAGCAATGTCACCTATAGGTGGACCAGCAACCATGAATAGCAATGTGTTACAATTATGCAGTGATTCATTGCATCCAAAATAATGAAATTTGTCAACTCGCAAATAAGTCGTAATTTCCAAAAAGCCTTTATGTATATCTGCCGGTAATAAGATGTGGGCTCCAAAAAGTGCAAAGTCTACAATATCGTTTGTTGATTGCTTTATTTTGGATGAGTTTGTCCCTTGGTCTGTTTTTACCAAAGAGCATGTAATTCGACTAACGTGTGCCATATGTGTGTGTGTGTGTTTTGTGTATGTATATGATCTGCTATGGGCCAAGATTAGACACATACTATAACAAGCAATCACACTACCTACCACTTTGTTACGGATTTCCAAAATTTGTTCACAACCAATAATCAAGCGCCTAAAAACCGACAAAAACATGTGAATCAAACGAAAGCGGAGACAAGATTTCAAGAGAGATTCATGAATGTGTTTGGGGGGAATTGAGGGAATTTGAATCGTTTTTCTTAAATTTAAACTCATTCAAATTTATTTATCCACTTGCCGTCGTCATATATTATTTCAAACTTGAAATGACAAATTTTTTTTCTCATTCACTGTATTCTCTTAGAAAGAAAAAAAACGAGAAAAAAGAAGAGAAATGGAAGAAAATTCCAACAACAAGAGCTGCAACGCACATTCAATGACACATAAAAACACACGTACATTTGGTGGTGTGTTGTTTCTTATAAAAACGATCGATAAACGATTTTTTTTTTTTTTTGCTCTTCTCATATTACATTATTGTATTGCTGTTCAACTTGTTCTGTGTGTATGTGGAGTGTGTCTCAATTTCTCTTTTACATTTCCGTGCGTTACACATCGTGCAGAGGAAATTCTCACTAAATGATCCCTATTGATTTCGGAAGCATAAGATCAAGGCCATTGACAAAATGTTGCCAGTAACATAAAAGTATGCTTCAAATCTGACGACAATTTATTTTTTCAGATAAAGAAGAAATTTCGCCGAATAGATGATGTATTACAGAGTATTTTGTTTTGGTGTTGAACAGAAAACAGAGGAAAAAAAGGAAATCGGGAATTCGTTTACACATCCACATACATATGGGAAAAACAATAACATACATCTATATTCCCGCATCACCGTCATACATAAACTGAAGCGATTTCAAGAAAGTATGTTATTATTTTCTTTTACATTCGAATTTTGTTGTTGTTGTTGTTGCGTGCGCTGAATATTATGTATATATGCAAAATAGCCTCCATACTATGGGGGGGAAAAACAAAATTTACCCTCTTCTTCCTTTTGTTGAAATAAAAAAAATGAAATAAAATTGAAATTATTCCCAAAATGGATTTGCACATAATTCTATTTTTTTTTGTTTTTTTTTTTGGAGTCCACGAAATTCATGTTCGGTGTTCACATTCGGACAAATCTTACATTTGGGATTCAAAGTTGAGCGCTGTGTTCAATTTCACTCAATATATTCGGCGGCCCATCCACTGTAAAATCCTCCCTCATCTCGGAATGGACAATGGAAATATTATTATTCATGTTTAAACGAAATTTTTTGGTTGTGCAACTTCCAAACATACCAAACCATTATATTGAAATGTATTTATTACACAAAAACCACATGAATCTCGCTAAAATAGCTTCACCATATTTTTTCCAATTCATTGTTAACTACATTGACCAATCTTCTAAGAGCCAACTTTTCATCATTACACCAGTTAACCAGTCAACAGATGCTTAGCATTATTTTCATTCAGATTATATTGTTATTTTTCATTTTGAGTTCAACGTCTTAAATATAATATTCTGTCTCCTCGTTCAATTTGTCTGGCTGTGAGATCAATTTCAATCATAATCTTCATTTAGATTCTTTCATTCGATGCGACTTGACTAAGGTTCGATATAAGTTTTGTCCTCTTTTATTTTATTTTTTTTGTTTATATTTTCTATTCATTTTGGAATCTGTATTTGACTTTGACAATGTCATTCACATTTAAATTGCTATTATACATTTAAATGAGAATTCATGAGGAATATTATTATGACACAGCACTTATGGTCATAATTTCGCATCTATTTCCATTCAATATTCCTTTTTTTTTTGGAATGGAATTTAAAATCATTTTAAGTAAAATGTTTCGCTTTGTTTTCGACAATATCCATTCCATTGGTTCAAAGGCGCATCAAACAATAAACTAAGCTTTTTATGTATGTATGTAGTTGGGTGTCGAGTTAGTTGGTGGCATAAAAGTGACAATCAAAAGTCGATTGACCCGAGGAATGAAGACTGAAGGTGCGCTGAAATGCGCTTTTTAATTTCGAATGTCTAAAATTTTCTAGTTTCAAGTCGAATCTAATTTCGCCATTGGTTTTTGGGCATTCAGGTTTTATCGATTTTACTGTTCTAGGTCATGATGCACATGAATTCAATCTCCAGTGCATGAAAAAAAAATTCCGCATAGGATGTATGATACGTTTGAAGAAATCTCTCAACGTTGAGTTGATTAAACGATTTTCATACACAAAAACTAAACGATGACATGTTGCCAATTACGCGAATATCATTTCAGGGCATAAGATGACAATAAAGATGATGTGCTTATTGGCACATTTTGTTATCGTTTATGTGATCTTTATTCAAATAGAATACATGTGACGATACTGAAGGAAATGGGAAAATTCAATGAAACTGTTATCACACGCAAGTAGACATCAAAATTATAATCAAAATTTAATTGCCAATTTTAAAGCGTTCGTATGCAGTATGCAATGCATGCAATGCAGTGCTTTGACAAGAAAATTCCAAACGTTTTAGTGAGTGAACGTTTTCAAAATGATTGTATGAATGTCATCGTGGCCGCGGAGCGATAATGTATGTATAGTATACATATTAAATGTCGCCCGCGAAATGAAAATGTATAAAAGCTATTTTTATCAATTCCAAGCACTTAAAAATGATTCATTTCATGACTTTCTTTGGCAGTGTCACATATTAATTCATATGAATATGAGTATTTGTGCTTGTCTTCCATTTCGGTCTGGTTTCCAACAATTTTCTTCGTGCGATACATACTCAAAGCTATGCATTTATGTAGATTGTAGATGTATATCCAACGATAAAAACCTCTTCACTTCTATTTTTTCCATTTTTTTTTTTTTTGTATTTCGTTTAGCGCTCGAGATTGATGGTTGATGGTTCATGTTTTATAAAATATGCATTTTCATTTCGTTTGCTTTTGGATTTGAACATTTTTATGTTTCATATTTCAATGCGCATCATTGGCCAATAAATAATCGATTTCAATATTATTTTAATGAAAGAAAATAAAACCAATCCAATATCAAATGCAGCACACGCAACCACTCAATCCTATGTCCGATTGTAAATATTTCAGTATTAGTTTTCCATGGATTAAAAAAAAAAATAACAAAAAAATCAGTTTGGAATACCTATTGGAAATGGTCGAACATCTACTTCAAACCACCAAAAACTAACACAAAGACAAGTACATTTCAAATTATCTTTATCCGGTTAAAAAGGGAAAATAAATTCATTATTATAATAGCCTTGATGTCCCGGTAGTAAGCTCATAAAATTTTCATGGATTTTGACCGCGGGAACAAATTGGACATTTGTCATATATATTTGAAGTGATTTAAATATTTTCATCAATTTTGTATAGGCCGAATATATTAATATTTACACACACACACACACCAATCCTCTCCGCCAAAAATTCGCATTATTTTTGAGGGTGGTTGAAAGTGTTAAATGATTCTGCTGATACTTTTGTGATGAATTGATAGTCAAACGAAGTTCCACATTTATTGATACATATGTTTTTGAGACGCCTCCAAGGACGTTTTGTATTAAATATAAAAATAGGTGTTGATTTTCTAGTTTCATTCGATTTGAATTGAAACTCGTCTAATATTTGATGTAAAAACAGATGTTTCAATTTTAAGTTTCATTCGATTCGAATCGAAAAGCATTTTTTATTCAATGCAAAAATATTGTAGATGATGTTTTCCAAGTTTCATTCGTTTCGAATTGAAAGATATTTTGTGTATTAAATACAAAAACAGTCATTGTTTATCAAATTTTATTCGATTCGAATTGAAAGACATTTTGTGTATTAAATACAAAAATAGATGTTGATTTTCGAGTTTCATTCGATTCAAATTGAGACACATTTTGAATTCATTTCAAAAACGGATGTTGTCTACCGTAAATTCTAGTCGATTCGAATTGGTAGACGTTTTATATTAAATTGCAAAAACAGATGTTATTTTTCAAGTTTCATTCGATTCGATTCGATTATTATTGAGTGCTATAAAAGTCGAATGACTGCGATCAAAATATTCAGTTGAATTTAAAAAGGAAAAATCTATATCGAAGTTCTTTGGTGCATTTAATCAATAAATAATTAATGATGTGTTGGATAATGCAAATTTATATGGGTTTTATACTCTTGACAATTTATGTAAGTTGAAGAAACATTCTTTCCGTATAAATTTCCATGCCAAAAGTCACAAAATCAATTTATTATATTTTAAAAGGTCCATGGTTACAAAGAGGAAATCTTGAATGCTATAAGTAGAGACGAATTGTTTGAAGGGATTTTTATGCCAGACAGTCAAAATCCAATTGGTAATGGCAGCTTAGCTGAAATTTACAAAGGTATGTTTAAATTTTAATTTAACAAAAACGAAAACAAATTAAATCTTATTTTCTTAATTTTTAACCAAATTTTTTTTCTGTTTTTCTAATAATCGAATCAACAGGCATGAATATGTATAATAAAAAGGAGGTGGCAATGAAATTTTCCAAACATATTAATGATAGCAAGAATGAATATAAGTTTTACAGTTATTTGAAGGCCATCGATGATGGCACCAACAAAATTAACGTTGAAAAATTTGGAATATCACCCATTTATTACTATGAAATATTTGACACATATACTCTCACCGCAATCTCTCTTTTCGAATGTGATCTTTGGGAAAAGAAAGTTACATCAATGACCATATTTGAGGATATCGATGCATTAATTTTGTTCAGAGATTTTGTAAGTGTTTCAATTGCCACGGATAGAAATCGAGCATGTACGTAGCGTGTGCTCCCTGGAGCCAAAAAGTTTCAGAAGGAGGCGCTCCTAATGACTAACGCAACGTTAAATACAGTACAGTGCTGAATGTGAAATTTTGAATGCTAAATTTGTAGTTTCCCGTATCATTCGAAGGAATTTTCGTTCCGCTTATTTTTTTTTTTTGCAATAGCAGTAGGAAAGCGCGTTTCGTAGATGCGCGATTTCTATCCCTGTCAAGTTGACAGTGTTAACCATGTATCGTATACCAATCTATTCACATAATAATAATTTTTCGGTTGACATTTTGATTCGATTTAACAGGTGCGTCAATCAAATTATATACATAGCTGTGGAATTCGGCATGATGACGTCAGTCCATACAATATTATGCTGAGAAAAGGTCGTTCATTTTTGGTTGACTTTGATGGTAGTAAAAAAATGCATGAACCATTCGGAATCCATAACATAAGATATGCGTCGAGAAGATTTCATCGGGAAAAAAATTTAAAACGTGAAGAAAAATCGCCAGGTCTTCCAATGGATGACTGGGAAAGTTTTCTATATACAATGGCGCATATTTTGGATGTTCATTTACCTTGGTTCAGAGTACCAATTGAAGAAGATGAGAAAAAATCGAAATTGCAGTATGAAAAAATTAAAAAACAAAAGGATGATACGGACGAAACGATTGTATGTATTTATTAGTTCCAAAATCAATTGCACATGATTTTAGCTTGTTTTTTTTTTTTTTTTTTTTTTTTCTCCGTAGAGACAAATCAAGATTCGATTCGAGAGAGGCAATCGATTTTTTTATTTTAAACAAGTTATCTATGAATTTGCTGAAGATGTATTCAAAAAAGATGCTCGGTTCCCCAGATATATTTATTTTGATGAATTAATCACGAAGAAAATCAACGAATTAATGAAACAACCAGAACAAGCTGTTTTTTCTTGGCTGAAGGACGGAGAAATAGAAATTGCGAAAAAGGATTTGAAAAAGATTAAACCGGCAACTGCAAAAGATATTGGAGTGCCAAAACCTGTATTTGTGGCAGGCGATTATGTGGAACCGAATTATGAACATTTCATAGAACAGAAAGAAAAAATGACGAAAATTGCAGAAAAAAATCATCAAACTTATCGGGCAAAAGAAAAGTTAAAGTCATGTATTAAAAATTTTGTATCACCATGCAATCAAAGTTGATGCGAATGCCGCACGGATTAAATTAGGCTATGTTATTTATGTCTCTAGCCAAAGATAATAAATAAATGCGAAACAAATACACAAACATATTTTCCAAACAATTTTTAATAATTTTTTTTTTTAAAAAGATTTTTATCATGTACACTGCAGGCCCCCTGAGAAAATTACGGGTTTTTTGAGTTTACACCGATTTTTTTCACACGTATCCAAAAAGTATGTACAACAACAAAAATTAAATGAAAACTCAGAAATGAAATGAATATCAACAGAGCACACACACATGGTTTTAATATTCAGGTTTTCAATCAAAATTCAGAATCGTATCCATCCAATCTCATCGAAATAATAATACATAATACAAAAGTTTTGTTTGTTTATTACATGTGTTGTTCCATTCATTTCATTTTCATTTATTCTGAAATTGTCGTGCTTTTTTTGCTTGCCTCATCGAATCAACATCCATCAATTTAAACTGATAGGTGTAACGAGCACGTTGTAGCATTTATTTAAATATTTTCCATCGATTTTTATGTCGCTATGCATGCCTGCATTGTGTATTCATTCAAAAGCATCCAACTTCAATATTTCCAATTTCGAATAGAAAATAACGAATGGAAAACAAAACTAAAGCCTGCAAAATGTGAAATCATCCGTCACCAATGATGACTAAAGAACATTGAACAATGTGAATGCTTCAGATATGTGAAAATAATAAAAAAAAAAATTGTTGATTCAAACAGGGTAATAAAAGTTGCTATTTGGATTGTGGATTTGATGAATGTATTTTGTGGAAACTTTTACAATTCATCCAAATAAAACAGACTTGAAATTGAACAATTTCATAAATTGTCGTCGATGACACGAAAAATAATTCCATTACATATAAGTAATAGATCCGTTGTTAGTTGTTAAGTTTGTCGATCGAATTAAAATCCATGATATACTAATGGTAAGCTTAGTATGCACACACATCACATGCAGGGTATTTTTTTCTTTTTTTTTTGAAACAGGTTTCTTCTTAAATTCTTTTGTCGACCATACAAAACGCTTAAAATATAACAAAATGTGAACAATTTAAATTTTCAAGCCTCCTGCCAGGAATCATTGACCAGTTTTCCTTAACCAAACGGCCAATCAAGTGAATCTGAACCATACTACTTAGCTATCAAACGAACGCCAACTGAAATCGAATCCCATTCAAATCATTTTAATCATCAACAATGTCATTTGAATGTGGATTTCCGTTTGTTACGTTCCTGTTTTCGTTCATTTGTCATGACACAATACAATTGAATGTACTTATGTACATATATGTGCCTGATGTCCGATGTCCAATCCCAAATATTTGACTGCTGTCTAATGCCTGAAGCTACAATCGTTTTGTTTTAGTTCAGATTGTGGAACGTTATGTTCGACGCATGGAAACAGTGCAATCTCAAGTGGCATTCACATTGAAATTCAAAATATTCTCGAAACGAATGAATTTTATGCCAATTTTACTAATCAAACAATTGAAACAATTCAAATCCTCTTTTTTTCCTTGAAACCAATCACCTCTTGACCGTGTGATTATATCACTTGAATCAATTTTGAATTGCATACATTTTCTCCCAAACTATCTGTCTAAGCCATTGAGCGTAAATTTTTCCAAAATATTATTTTACGGATTGACTTTTCAGTCATTGCTCATTGTCCAATTTGCATATAAAGTGCAATTTCCCAATGAATTATTGCCTATAAATCAAATACTTCGATTGGAATATTTTATGTAAAAAAAAAAAGAAAAAAAACAATTCCATTTGTGCATTACGCTTTCACGAGCTTTACAATACAGTTTAAATTCTATATTTTGATTCGAATTGATTTGTTTGTGGACCAACCATTCACTTGAAATACACACAAAATGTAATGAATCCAGTAACATAACTCAATCATGGCTATTCATAGTTTTCGATTTCAAATTCAATTTCCCATTTTTCCCGTAAATTATGTACGGTGTTTTTGGAGTTTGTAAATTTGGCAAAATTCATCTTCCGAAAATGAGACCTGAAAATTGGAAGTTGCTCTATTGCTTTTCTTTTACATGCGTCAAATCAATAGCGTAAGGTGTATTATTTGTAATGCAAACTTTTTTTTTTGCAATAAAAACCAAATACAGGAGCTTACAGAGCTTTTCAGCAACAAAAGCTAGCAAATTTGTGCAAAACATTCTTTGGCACAATATTTCAGGCACGTTTGTTTTTCTCAAATTCACAAATCATGCTCTCAGCGTCAAAGTGTATTCATTTGGAATGTTTATCGTTCATGTGGCGATTAGTATTCAGTATTCATCGATTCGTCATTTCTTCTGTGTGTGTGTGTGTGTGTGTGTGTGTAGACAGTGAACATTCCGTTTACAGCGGAAGAAGAATTAGACCGAAAATTGGTTGATTTAAATTATAAATTTGCTTATTTTTCAATTTTCTACGCCCTTCCCGAATAATAATTTGCTCATTACAATTTTCGATAAGACAACAACAGCATTCAATCCAACAACTGGATCATGAACCATATGATGGAATATCAAATCGAAGGTATGTTCTTTATTCGAAAAGAAAAATTTCCGCAAACCAAAATTTAAATGTTGAATGAATTCAATGCAATTTATTATTATATCGATGAGATTCGACAGCACCAGCACCAGCACCATCACCAGCACCAGCATTGTAATCAAAAGATAAATGGCAAAATCCAAATGCGAAATGGGAAACGTTCAACACTTTGAAATAAAACAAACTCAAATTTTCTCTTTGAAATTGCGAACAAAGAGAATACACACACACACACACGATGCGAACGCTTCACAATAACTATTTCATTTTTTATTCAGTGTGCAGCACCATTGTGCCATTGTGCATTCATAGAAAATCGAATTGTATCCCGGTTCTGAATTGGATTCCATGATCTCCAAAATGAACTATGAATTCCAAAAATCGATTTAATAAATTTATCGACGATTGAATGTGAATCAATGTGACCGTTGAATTCTTTGAGTGCAATTTTCACCGTCATCTTGTTGAGAAATTTTTTTTTGGGGGGAGGGGGAAATATTCGCGTAAATTGAATTGCTTTATTGTAATGCATTTCAAAAACTTTATCCATAATGCATATTGCATATATGAAATATGAATGTGCAATGAAATTGTGTATTTATTGCTTTTGATACTTGATGCATGCAATGAATTTATGGAATGAATTTCAAAATCAACTTTTGTTATCAACTAGCACACTGCTATCGTTGTGTTTGTCATTGGTTCAACACACACACACACAATTTGCACAATGTTCTTGTCGTTTTGTCTTTTGCTGTTTGTGTCGCCTGTGGCTATAATGGCATTCTCTTTAGCTGATATATGTTCGGTGAATACAATCGATAGAGCTTTATATTCAATTTGGTTGATTGAATTCGAATTGCCAATAACGAACGATATTTTTATTTATTATACACGAAATATATGTATAATGTATTAAAATATATGGTTGTTGTTAAGAATGTTGAATCATTTTGATTGAAATGAATTTGTCACAAATTTCAAATGAAAAAATTCATTGGCCTTCATCATCAATCTTGATACGTATAACAAAATACTAATTGAATGATGCACCAATGCACAGTGGACCCAGTGTATATTGTATTTGCCATTTTGGCATTCAAATGAATGAGATCATTCATTTCATTTTACTCGATGGTTTCAATAAATTTTCTTGTAAAATCATGAAAATTCGCATGCAATTCCAAAATCGTTTCCATTTCATTTGGATTTATTTCACAACAGACAAATTGTCGGCTCATGGCACCTTTTTCGGATTTTTGTCATTTGTTTTTGGAATTTGGAACGAGAATTCAGGTTCGAGCTCGTTTCCAATATTTTTGCAACAAGACAAAAATGTCAGAAATCTAGGATGCGTGATGTTATTGCTGCTGTTGCTGCTGCTGCTGCTGCTGCCGAATTTAACACATTTTTCATGTTCCAAATTCGAACGTAACTTGGCTCATTTATGTTTTCATTATTTCCCATCGGGAAATTCATCCAACAACGATAATGAAATTCATACGAAATTTTACGAATTGTAAACTTTTGATATTTCGAGGAATAAAGAGTGGATTGGATAAGCTAGGTACAATGAGCAAACGAAATACCGTTTTGGTGCAATGAAAATATTTTTGTGATGCTATTTGAATGTGTCAATGGTTATTAATTCCATATGTTTATAGCACGAATGGATTAATTAGTTGGGATACAGGAGTCGAGATCCAACAGATAGATAAATTCTTCTGCAAATCAAACATGTTAAACATGCATAAAATGATTTTATGATTCGTTTTGAATTTTGAACGAAATAAATTATGCAGAAACAATGCACAGCAAAATGGTATTTGTTTCCATGGCACAAAACGGTAAAATAAATGTTCTGGATTTTCTGGCTGCCTGTAACGCATCGAAAAATTTTATTTCGCTTAAGACGAGAACTTCAATGGAAGAATCGGCTCCAAAATGTTGCTTGCCCTACATCAGGCGCTCCACTGAAACAAACACATTCGCGAACACAATAAACACTAAAAAGCTGTTACAAATGATCCCGTTTCATCGTTTTCCTGAATTTGAATGTAAATCCATTTTACAATTTTTTCTCGCTCTCCTCATTTATTGCATTCAGAGAAAAGAAAAAGTTGAAAAAAAGATTGGGGGAGGGGGGGGGGGGGGAAGGAGTGAAGAAAATGGAAATGCAATTTTTCAATTCAACACAAACGAAATGACGATTCGAAATGCATAAATTTCATTCATTTATGAAATTCAAGATGCCAAAGAAATGAAAATAAAATAAATGCTGTTTATTCATTTCTCACAATTTGGTTTGTTGAGTTTTGTTGGTGATGCTATCGTATCGTCTTTGTGCATGTGCAATAGCTTTTCAACGAATTAAATAAATGGAAAATACATTTGGAATATGGTTTAAACAATTTTGTTTTTTTTCTTCCTCTCCCAATTTCGATTCCAAATCCAATTTTGAATTGAATGAATGCATGAAAGAAAAGCAAAAAAAAAAAAACAAAAAAAACAAAAGAGAAGGCAACCGACCACATTACTGATTGTTGGCAAACTATTGTCAATTGGCATCGAAAGCCGAGACAGAAACATGAAAATTAAATTGCGTTTAAACCAGTGAAATACTATGGAATTTATGTTGTGTACCGTAAAATGATTGTGTGCGCATCAAATATTTTTTATTTTTATTTTTATGTTTTTGTTTGAAAATTTGCGTTGAACGGATCAATTTCATCTTCAGTGTAGGTCGTAGTGCATTATTGCTGTTGCTGGCTCAAAAACAAATTTTCACATTCATTGTTTGAGTTGTCGGTTTCCGGAACCGCATCAAAATTCTGTATGTTGTTGTATCTTTTTTATATTTCATCTATTTTTATTTTATTTTTTTTTTTTTTGGAAATTCATCAACATTTTTGTGCGACGCCATGAATCATGGCAAGCAGTAACATCAACAACGCAAAAAAACTCAAATGAAATGAAAAAATAAAAAATATATAATAAAAAAATACGAAGCAGCGGCAGCACAATCAGCGTGATGTTGTTTGCATTCGACTCTATTTTATATAAACAAAAAAAAAACAAACGATGCTGTCGAATTTACTTCATAGTGTAATAAAACAAAAGCGTAAGTAAAACACAACAATAACCGAAGCGAACGAAAAAAAAATGAAAAAAAAATAAATCTATATAAACGATGCTGAAATAAATGATGGATGATATCAAAGGACCAAAAAAGTGTAAATAAAAAGTGAATCATATATTTTACAGCGGATTTCCTGGATTTGTCGATCTCGAAGGAATTTAAATGACTAAAATTGTCGGATTTCGTCATTGAATGGGAGAACTAGACATTAGACGCCATTTGTATCGTTTATTTTAAGAAATGAATATCGTTGAGATTCTGTGCAATATAATATGTGGCCCAACAACGAACACCTCTCAACAAAACCAAAACGTCTTTAAACGATATGATGAACCGAAAAAATGTTCACACAATGAATAATGGCCATTTATGAGTCCATTCACAAGTGTGACAATCGATCATTCATTTCCTCAGTGTATCGTTTATTCAATATTTTTATTGCTTCGCATTTTGTTTGCACTGTTCAAAAAAAAAAAAAATTGAAGAAAAAAATCGTCTTAAAACGAAAACTTATCATTCAAAATTGAAGTGTTTGTTTGTTTTATAATGTTTCATTCCCGGTGCTGTGCTGTGCTCAATAACACTTTCTGGTTTTGGCTCCAAGCACACAGATCCGTTAATATGAATAATGGTTTTGTATGCTGTTGTTGGTTGTTTGTTTTATTATCGAAGTGAGGATAGGAAGAACGAAAAAACAAAAAAAAAATGGAAAAACAAGTCACCAATTAAACGTCATATTGAAATGCAATGGATTAAATTCGGTTTCTATTGGAATCGACGGAATGAATGATGAAACGGGTTGTTGACAAAAACTATTTAGTATTATTTATTGTTCAACCAAGAGACAGTATATGATTGTTTGTAAGGGTTGCAGCTTGAAGTAGTTTTTCCTTTCGGCCAGGCATGTTTTTTTCTTATATTATGTTTGAGACGATAAATTCTAATAAAAATGATTATTATTAATGATTTCCTATTCCGACGGCCAGCCGACGATAATAATAGTTTTGACACATGAAATATATGAAAATGAACAAACGAACGAGGTCAAAAAAAAAAATGAAATGTATTTTAAAACATGCAACACTGTTGACTCTAAAAGTAAAAAAATCTATTAGAATTGGAATTGAAATCGCACGAAAGTGGCAACAAATCGGCAAAAACTGACATAAAAAGCATGGTTTATGGTTAGCTAATAGTTTAACAGTTTGTCGTTTTTTTCTTTTTCTTCAAAACGATGTCAACAATGGCACAGAAGGCACAAGACACAAGGTGAAAATCATGAAAAGAATAAGATGTGAAACTTTCTCAATGCGACCATAAAATGCATGCACGTAACTTATGCATTTTGAATTTTTGATATTATTATTAGTTTTATTGAATTGCAGAATAAGTAGAGGTTTCACACTTCAACTTTCACATATCCACATACTTATGGCGCGCGTTTATTTTTTTCTTATTCTCTCCACATTTATTTGTTTATGTTTTTCTACATTCAAGAAAACGAGCACAAAATGATAGAAAATAAGTGAACAAAAGCTAAAAAACTATAAAAAAAAAGTTGGTTATAAACACAATATGATCACAGTATACACACAGTGCACAGTAAACAATGTGCTTTATTCTTCATTTTTGCATGATATCGGATGGAAAATAGCAAAACAGGTAATGCGGAAGTTTTACGTATATTCACGTTCAGTGAAAATAAAATACACATTTGCTGAGAACAAAATACCAAAAAAAAAAAAGAAGCAACAAAATATCTTCTTTTTTTTTCCTTTTGTGAAGAAAAAACGAATCTGGGTGAGACAAAGGACAAAGTGAAAGGAAATTACAGGAAAAATATGAAAATTTGCTGTTGCGATAGACAATTTTTCACATACTTGATCAAAAACATGGTCCACACGTATCGTACTACAAAATACTTGCATACTGAAGACTAACAGCGAATGAATTGAATAATAAACGATGCGATGCAGAATTTTTTTGTTTCGATAAACACATTTTTCCAAAAACATAATAATATTTGCCTTTCTTCGTTTGTCTTCTGTTTTGCTGTTTTGATGCTATTTTTTTCTTTTTTTTTTTTTTGTTTCTTCTTCGTCAGTTTGTCGATGTAAGACGACGATGAATTTTTTCACTGAATACGTAAGTCAATTTTTCACTTTGGATGCACAACATTTGATTGATAAAACAAATATTTAACGATTTACATTATGTGAAAAGAAAAGGAACATTTTTTAGCCCACATCACTTTTCCCGACTGATTAATGGTTAAGCGTGTGTGTGTGTGTGTATGTTTAGTGTTTGCAATTTGTATGGGGAAACTGTAAAGCGTTTCGATCTTGATAAATATTTGTAGTCATATGAACGAACATGAACATGAAAAACATTAATGTGGTGGGAAGACCTTTTGGAATGATTTTCAATATTCAAAATGAGAAATGAAAATTCAATTTTATCCGAACACAAAAATGATTGTGGTAAAAAGAAAATACCAAATGGATCAAGGCAACATAAATAAAAAGGCCAATAAAATCAACGATTTTTTTTTTTGCTGGAATTGTCAATTTAAAATAAAATGCAAATCCAACAAAGTGCTAATTATTAACACTTTTGAGCTTTTTGGCCACATCAACGTTCGCAAAAAAAGAAAAAAATATTCTTGAAAATCCTTTTGTGATCGGACTCGAAAGTGTCCCCATTTCCATCTGTCAATTATTATTATTACCATTTTTCGGATGAATGAAATATTTTTTCTTGTTTTTTTTTTTGCATTTGCTATTAATAGTATCGTTTGTCATTATTTCAAGCAGTCAGGCAAAATTGTCAACCGGTGACACTTTCACATAGTTCATCTAAAATGTTGATATTTTTTTGTCTTTCTTTCCATATCATCATCCTTCGTTTGTCTGTCATGCCGATCTCATGATTGTAAATATTGTGTTGGTTTATTTTGCGTTGTTAGTTTGTGTGTGTGTGTGTGTGTTCATTTCTCATTGTGTCCGGGATTATGTAAATGAATGGCAGACTGGCCCTTTTTTCTGTTCGCATTGAATATACAATGAAAAATGCATATTCTGATAATCGGAACAAGATGATGAATAGCACAGTGCAAACACCAAAACATATGAACGATGAAAAAATAAAATAAAACGGGAATTATTCCGAAACATCAACGTCAGTGATTTTGGATTTGGTTGAGTTTGGAAAAAAACCGAAAAACGAGACACAAACAATGTGAAAGATGGAAAAGAGAGAGAGAGAGAGAGAGAGAGAG
>GL501534.1:274176-291697 GCA_000149185.1 Mayetiola destructor | reverse complement strand
AGAGAGAGAGAGAGAGAGAGAGAGAGAGAGAGAGAGAGAGACCTGTGATAAAATTAACGAACCATTGAAAAAAAGATGGTCAATAAATTTTTTTTAGTTACCATTGCCATTGGCTGTATCATTTGAAATATTTCGAATTTGATTTCAGCTCTTGAAATTGGATTCAATTCAAAATATTGTAATCGTAATGATGTGAAAATGAAAAATAGACCAAATGATTGAATGAAGCCCAGTGAAAACGATTTGCACGACATTTTCTTTACCTAAACATTGAATTTTCAATTTCGGATTTGGATTTTTTTTTTAATTTTTTTTTGTTATCTTTGTTCCGAGTGGTTTGAAGACCATTTCGGTGATTTAGAATCGTTTTAGATTTAATTGTGTGTAAATTTGCGAAAAACGATATATATACACACACACACACACCAGGGTTCATTCAAAAGTCACGACACCAGTCATTTAAATATAATGTACTATATTGTATAATGCAGGTGTATATCTCTGGACTTTGGTCGACCGAAACCATCAAATATGTGAAACAATTTTCGTATTGTTTGAATTCGGGTACACAACAATCATTGACATTTTACTCGGTAATTTAACATCACCGTACATTTTATCATTAAGCAAAATTCGGGAAAAAGAATTTCAACCGGTAAAAGGTAAACGACGCGAAGGCGTTTATATTAAAACCGCACTCTGTGTATTACAAAACCAGGAGAATTTCCTAATTGAGGATAAAGGACAACAAACAACATTTAGTTCTATATTATTAACTGTCCATCAACTGTCGCTTATGTCTCTCGATTTTTCGTTTCTTTTCTTTCTATTCATTGTTGTGTGTGTGTGTGTGTGTGTCTTCATGCACAAACAATCGAAGCCCGGATTGTTGGGCAAAATTGAAAAAAAAAATTGTATTTGACCACTTGATAATTTCCTGAACAAAAGGAAACTACAAACAGTTGTCGCCCTTCAAAAACCAAATTTTATTTATTCTCATTGGCTTCAATGGCTGGGTGCCATCAATCACAATCGGTTGTCAATTTTGCCAACCGCCATCGGACCGAACACAAACGAATTCGATTTAACAAAATAGTGGTAATTGTCACATATGATTTTTCCAATTTTGAAGAGACACAAAACTTTGAATGGAAACAGTACAAATAAACAATTGAAAACGACCAAATCAAATTGAATTGAATCGAACAAAAGGATACTAATGGGGTAGTTGTATGGTTTTCACACTGAAATTTACTTAAATTGTTGAATAAATGTCATAATATTAACCATAATACAATATGTTAGGCCGCACAGGCTATTCTTTATATTTGGTTATCGGTTAAAGAAACTTCCGTTTTTTTTGTCTTCTTTCTGTTCCTATTTGTTTACTAGTCATCACATTGCCGCAATTTTGACGATGACCTACCAATATTATAATATGAACGAACCAACAATCGGATCCAAAAAAATTTCTATTCATCAATCATCAATTTTATTCACGTATTCAATTGCTGTTGTTTGGGAATATTACTAGTGATTGTGCTTATGCATGTGCCTCGGCTTGTTATCGTTATTCGTACGAACGTGAACGTGTATGATGCGCCTCAATGGTCAATTTGCTATGCAATCCATATATGAGTTTTTTGCTTTCAAAATTATTTTTTCTTTAAATTTCCGTTAAGTTGGGCAACAGTTGCCCGCAAATCATTTAGTATTCAAGTAAACCGAATTGAATATTGAGCACTGGACACTGAACACTGACCACCTTTGCATCGAACAAAGACGGACATCTCATGAGAGTTAAACGTAGAAAAATCACACAGGAAAAATGTGAAAAATGGAAAAAATCAAGAGAATAAATTGTACAAACATACGCCTGACCCAAAGAGAAAACCAATCAAGCTTCAGAAACCATAGATTTGACGTTTCACATTGCATCGTATTTTTATTTGCAATCTTTTATTCGCAACGATTCTGTTATTGGCATTTTGGAAAATTTAAGCTGAAAAAAAAAATCATTTCTGGCATGGTGGGCACCATTGACCTGTTGATAACGATAAACGCCAATCATAAGATTCAGAATATTTGCCTCAAGACAAAATTATCGAAATACTATATATATATTGCAATACAATTTGAGCTATGAGAAGAGCAATACAAATAGAATTTTTCGTCCTTTATTTTATTTTTATTTTATTTTTTTTGTTGCTTCTCTTCTTCGAAAAACCTCGAAAAAGAGAAATCCAACGAACAGCAAACATTAGAAACCAAAAGTTGCTTCAAACATCGAACTGTTGACTGTTATTATACGCTTCGTTTCATCTTTGGTTATTGATGTGTTTGGGATCCCATAAAGCTTCGGTTCGTTTGAAGATCACATCATTGGACCGTCATTTTCGAAAGAAAATTGTTGATCATAAAATTCACTTGTCTCGATTTTTTTCGTCGTCTTTTTTTTTATGGCTACTTTTTGCACAGCACCATTTTCGGTTCGGTTATATTTTTTTTTTTTTTTCAATTGATTGAACTCCAATTTAAAATGGCTTGGATTGCATTCGGTATTTGAGGATACGGATTTGTTCTTCGTTTCGATATAATGATTTTCATACAAAAAAAGAAGAAAAAAATCATCAAACCAAATGTTTCGCATCCACAATCCATGCGCACACAATTGTTCGTTTGGATTCTCTATTCGATTCGTTTGTTTCGTGTGTATCAAAGTGAATTATTTATATTTCTTTTTTTCTTGCTTTCGTGCAGCTTTATTTTTGATCGTCATGTATGATGAATCGAATGTAACCGAAATGAAGGCAACAACAACAACAATAATAATAATAATAATGATGGTGTCTTTTTCGTTATTTTAAACGATTGGCCAAAAATTCACTTTTTTTAGTGGTTTGGTTTTCTTATCCATTTCTTTCATTTTCTTTGACGTTCCAAATTTATATTTTCGCTTCAGAAACATTTTGTTCCGATTTATATTGTAATATGTTGTTGTGAATGTGTGCACAATTCGAAACAAAATATAAAACAGGATCAAGGTGTATTTTTTTCATCAAATTAACGGAGTAATTTTCGGAAAATTATAATTCTGTGCCCTGTTGATGATAACTTAAACAGCAAAAATTATCGAAATATTCTCAAGCAAGATGATTCGATCTTCTTGTTGTCTTTTAAAATGTGGTAAATATTTTTTATTACCCCCGCTCATCACCATTCACAACAAGTTTCGTTTTATTGTCAGCACAAAAGTATTTCGATATTTATGACAGCATTTCGGTATTTCGCAAAATAAAAATAGAATATCATTAGAAGAGGGTGCATCGCTCAGTTCATCTAAATGTGGTGTTTAGATAGAATAATCTTTTCAAAATATGAATTCAAATTGATCACGTCTTTATTTCCATTTCGTTCTTTTCATCTTTTTTAATTTAATAAAATCCGTCGCCTTGAAATTATGGTAAGCGTTTTTTATTTTCCTATTCCGGAAAATCATTTCCATTCCTATGTGTTTCCTATTCGCTTGTAACTATTAAAGTATTGAGAATTTTCGGGGAATGCTTTTTTGCAATAAGAGACGATGTTTGTCTTGCCCAATTTGGAGCCCAATGCCAGATATACGTCACAATATTAATAACAATAATAAATTAATAATGTCTGTTGCCAAACCAATCGACATTTAGGAAATGGATTTTGTTCTTTTTCTTTTGTGGAATATTTTGGAACCATCCATATAATCATCTCTTTTGCAAAATATAATACAGAAACCCGATTATTACACGAGCTGATCCATTCATTTTAAAACAATTTTTGCCCATTTGATTTTGTCCGGAAATTCGGAATTGGAACGGATTGCAGCAATGGGTCACATTACAATTTCTAGAGATTTACATTTGGCCCGAAATACTTCGTAAAGCCATATAAAATATGCTGAACGCAGTAAAATCGATCCAAAGTGTGCTCAATTCAAAGCGACACCCAATTCACAAATAAATAAAAGTCTAATTGAATGGAAATGAAATAAAAATGTCCTAAACGGTGCGATTATATATTTCCGATTTTCGAATATATTTTTTACAGAAAGAAAACGTTCAATTATCTTTGAAAGTGCAAAGTTCATTTATGTCATTGTCCATAAACAGTAACCAATTACATACGTGCTACTGTATTTGATTCAATTATGATTCAACAACAAAAAAAAAAAAAAACCATTGTGTATAATATTTGATATGAATGTAGTTATTTAAATGACATTTTCAAAATGAAATTATATTCAAATATTTTTACTAATTCCGAAGGGGTAAAAATTACAGCAAATTCCCGTTAATAAATCCATAATCAGCGCCGAATAGCTGAACCTTTTTAGTTTCTTTATTCATTTCATACATATATATATATATATATATATTCGAATAAAGATCAAAATTGCAGATGTGATAAATTGAATGATGAAAACCGAAAATATTCCAAATTTGTTTTAATGTGTGAAAGGATTTTCACATTTGCTCATTCATTCGTTCATTCGTTCATTCGTTTGACAATTCAGCAATTTTGGTTGTTAAATATTCTTTTTTCCATTTTCCGGATACGAAGTGTTCGGGCAATAGCAACCAAAGGAAGCTGAAGTGTATACGAAACATTATCATAAATTCAAACGATAACGATTGAATGAAATGAATGGGGAAAAAAAGAAAAAAGAAAAAACAAAATACATTTTGGATTTGAAGGGCTCAAGTATGTGTAGTGTGTTCGACATATAGGCCGGACAAAATCTTTATGCCTTCAATCATGAAATGCGAATCGAAATGAATACCTACCGAAAGGAAAGGGGGGAAATTTTTTTTTAATCAGACGCCAGAAATTATCTTTCAATCGAGCGTTCATGTGCGTTACAACAATAGATATGTATAATAATAAGTATGGATTTTGAATGTGTTTTTCCGAAATTTTCATAGAAAGACGAATAAATATGCTAGACGTACAAAAAGAAAAAAAAAGACTTTACGTGCGATTACTTTATAGCAGTCTTTCACTTTTTGTTCATTTTGTAATATAATTCAGACCAAGTTACCAACTCTTAAGTTAACAAAATGAAAATTCATTACAAGTATTTTGAAGTAGTCCTATGAGCACAAGCATAACCTATAAATATAGTCACTGTCACCCATATCCATCGGAAGAGACAGACAAACACCAAAGTGAAACCAGAGAAATGGAACAAAACGAATTGGAATGAGAATGAATGAAAAGTTTTGTTTTTGTTTTTGTATTAATTTTTTTTTCGTTACGTGATATCGATATGCATTACGATTTCTGTGAAAAGCAGCAGACATAAAGACATAAAGGAAAAAAGAACGAAGAAAATGTGACATGGCAAAGGAGAAACAAACAAACAAACAATGTGAAATGCCTTATTTTGTTTTGTTTTGTTTTTTTTTTTTTTTTGGTTCGTGATGATATCGACGAATCATTTAAAGAGATGATGAGTCTTCAAATGTTTCTTCCTTTTTTTTTTTGCTCTTTTCATTGCTGTTGTGTTCATATTTTTCTATCTGTTTTCCTCGGAAAAGCAGCCAAAAGCGAAAGTGTACGTTTTTTATTTTTTGCGCATTGCAAACATTTGAATAAAACAACAACAATTTATATTTTAACAAATTTTTTGATTTGTTTATCATAATAAATTTGATTGAGAGGGAGAATATTTCATTCAAATAAACATTCCAATGGAAAATACAATTTATTTACTCGTATGATTGCGATGATGAATAATTGATGGAATTTCTGTTCAACGAATAAATTAATAATGGCCTCATCCTTCAATTCAATTTCAATTTCAATTTCAATTTCAATTCAATTTTAATAATAATAAGTCAATAAAAATTTGAAGGCTTCCGAAAATTTGAAATTAATTTATTTTAAATCAACAATAATAAAGCCGCTTTAATTTAGCTCCCATTTTCGAAAAATTTGGATAATTATGTATTTTTGGATGCAGAAGCCACTTTATTCTGGATGAAAAACGGAAGGAAAACATAAAAAACCGATTTTTTTTTTTTTTGTTGAGCAAAGTTTTCTTGTAATTCGATGAAATCCATCGGCATAGGATTTTTATGAATTGGCAAAATAAGGCGAATCGAAATATAGATGGTATGGTCCGAATATTGCGTAATGCACATTAAAAGTTAAACAAATATACATTTCGAATATTCCATCAATCAAATTAATATTTATAACGATGATGGGAGGAGGGGGTTTGGGGGGGGGAGGAGGAAGCGGGTAGATCTAGTTCATAGTATTCAGTGTAAATGCCATCATCGCGGCCTTACATAAACTAAATTAATTTATTAAAGAATTAATAAGTAATCATTTTCTTATTGTAGCAACAACAAACAAATATTCGATTTAAGAAAATGGATTTGTTTAACTTATCGAACAGAACAAACGATCCAGGCAACAGGCACTATGAAAATGCAAATAAATCATTTTATTGGATATTGGATATTTGTTAAAATTGACGTAAACATAATAATTTTCACACATTTCCGGGAATGGAAAATATGTTGAAAAATAAATTGATATTGGACGGCTTTAAATTCGGCCCAATTTCTTGCATAAAACCCATGCATGGCAGAAATACAGTTTTTGATGGATATCCTTAAAAGGTCCAAATTGTTTGAATGCGCACGACCCTTGAATCAAAGTCAATACATTGTATTGAATAAAAAAAAAAAGACCATCTTCTATATATTCTTTGGTCGTTCCATTTTTCATCCAAAAGTCAATCGATCATCTGACCAAAATCAGCTATTTCTGTGTAATTTGTTTCGGGAGCCATGATAAAACTGCTCTTTCGCTTCATCAAAAATTTCTCAAAAAAAAGCCAAAGAAATTCTACGTGAAAATTTCATGTTCCAGTACTGAACAAAAAAAACAATGTTAAACACTTCGTTTAGCACCTGACAGCAATGTTGTTAAACCAAACGAACAGTTTATCTTGTGCATGTTCAAATAACCAAAAAAAAAAAATAATAATAATAATATGTAATAACAACAACCAGAAATATGTATGTATACAGGGTGTAACAGATGATTTTAATTGTACAAGACTAAAAGGAGTATCAACACCTTTCAATTGCGCTATACATGTGACTTTTCTACGAAGGAAAATACCTTCACAATCTTAAATTTACCGATGGCTCCAAACCAAAAAAAAAAATACGGCCTCGAAAAAGCTTTGAACCCAAAATTACTCAAAATAAGTGTTTTAAACGAAAAAAAAAAAAATCATCGACTACTATTTTTGGTTCGTATGGACTCACCCTATATTGCATATGTAACTCTTTCTCGTTTCAGTTTGTTGTTCTACAAATGTTCAAATCATAAAACATTCTATTTTATTACAAGACGAAAAATATTGCACACGTTAACCTTTATGAAAACCTTTGGCACAGTTGCACCAATATTGTACAATTATACGGTTATACTGACATCCGCCGTTTGCCATACCATTTTCAAATTATTATTCTACAATGTTAACAACAAGTTGAATGAATTGGGGAAAAAATCACGTTTCATTATCATCATCAGCATGATATTCAGTTCACCATACACACACCACGCCACACCACACCACACCACTGCACATCGGTCTCTAATATGCTTCTAGTTAAAATGTGTTTAGTGTTGTTAAGAAAAAGAGAAAATCATGAACGCCAAATTGTTTTTATTTAAAAATTATAACAAATGTTAATGCTTCAGATCCGAGTGCCATGGAATTAGGGTAACGATGCGCGATGCAAAAGAAGGAAGAAAAAAAAACAAAACGTGGAAAAAAAATTCAGAAATTTCAATTTTATTTGACGTGACATATTCACCAGCGGCAATATTGTTGTGTAAAATTGTAAAAAAATTTGTTCAGTTGCGATAAATTTTCGTTGCCATTAAATATGACATTGTATCATGGAAACAAGAAAATACTTGGAATCACGACGAATCTGGGATGAAACATTTTTTTTTTTTTTTTTAAAAAACTCCATCAAAAACTGCAGCTCTATCGGGAGAGACTTTAATGCAAAGCAGAAGAGCAAAACAAAAACCAATAAAAAAATAGGAAAATAATTGGAAAATGAGAAATTCGTTGCGAAACTATGGAAACATATCTTGGTTTTTTTTTTTTTTTTGTATTCGTGTCTTCCATACATATATATGTAAAAGTGAATGACAGCATGAAAACCATCTGTTTTTAATTCGATATGGATGTGAATTTGCTGTCCGCAGGAGAAAAGTGTTTATCAAAATGTATTTTGTATGCATTTATGCGATTTGACGGTGTGATGCAGACAAAAATTGAGAAAAGCTTGCAACCGAAAAAAAAATAAAAACAAAAACTGTGCACAATATAAGCTGGTATGCAGTGTGTGCCTGGATGCACATTGTACAATATTTACAGCTGCTGTTTCGCATTTTAAGCTAAACGAAGCACATTTAATTTAACGATGAGTCAAAGTCCGAAGCCGAATAACGTGACAACGCAAAATACCGTTGTAACGGAGAGTTTTCCTTCATTCATAATACATAATAATGCTAATAATAATTCATAATTTTAAAACAAATCGCAAGAAGTACAGTGAACATCGAACAATGTTCATTACATCTGGATTCTGGATATTTCATTCACAAAGTTTGTGGTAACTCGTTTGCCCAAAGTGTGCTAAATTTGAAGAGATCTGAAGATATTGATCGATTCCATTTTGAATTTCGATGCTAAAATGCACAGTGCATAGTGCACAGTGATTTTCATTCAGATGAAAGTGCTAAAATTCCTAGTTCAGCGAATATTAAATTGTAATTTTCATCAGTTGTTTGTTGCCGAAATGTTTCGTGTCGCATAATGCATATTGTACATTGCACACAGTTGGAAAATTGGAATTTACGGAATTGTTCAAGCAAAAAGCTTAATTTTTTTTGGTTTGGTTTGGTTTGAGTGCAAGCCACACACCATTTGCTTATGCTTTCATAATGTTAATAATATTGTCCCAAAACCGCGTTTCGCTAAGAAATTCAATTTCAATCGTTCATTTCAAACGGTACATGCATAATGTATTATTATACATAAAACAAAAAAAAACTATTTCAATACTGTTCTCAAGATGAACATTTCCTTTGAACGAGAGAACACTAGACGAAAAACGTTTCACTTACCTTTACTTGCTGATAGCGAAATGTAAACCAAGCAGCTGGTGGCAAAAAACCAATGACAGCACATGCCAATGCTAAAATACTTGTTCGCATTGGCCAATTTAATGCAGCAACACATGGTGATGCATCTTTGCATGAATCACAGCCCTCGGCGCACGGTAAACATTCAAATGTGTTTGCATTGTTGTATAATGATAAAGAAACGTCGCCCTTTTTTTTTTTTTTCGTTTTTTCGTTTTTTTGTTGCGTTCAAATTTTCATTTTTATTTCCGTTGTCGCAATTTATTATCAAATATATTCGGCGTGTTTGAATAGGTGTTGACAATGTTGACATTCCGTTTTATATTTTTTGTTATGTATTGTTGTTGTTTTTTGTTGTCATCATATATTCCGGCACGAAGACAATTCGAAAAATTGTACAAAATATATGTTTGATGAATTGAACAGCCGGGATGTTTGGTGGTTGGCCCATTCAATAATGAATGCAAATGAATGTTTAGTCACGTGTTGTATTGTCGTTAACAAGTTGCATTATGGATTTTTTCGCCATCACAGATTCAAAACAGGAGAAAAGAAACAGGAGAAAAAAAAATTAATAACTATTCGTAAGTATAAAATATTTTATTATGATTAAAATTAATAGTTTCAATAGTTTCTAATAAGTTCTAAATGAGATTTTGGCCAAAGTTTTCCATCTTTGTACTCTGTACATTCTCAAAGTTCAAGATGTTGTGTGTGTTCGTTCTGTGAACAAATATACGCGTATCGTGTATCGCTTTTTGTTCGTTGGCATTTTGAAAAAGTTTCGTCCGCAATCGAATTGAATCTATTCATCTATTTAATCAAGATTTGATTGAATTTCATAAATTTTCTTATAATGTGTCGTCATTAATATTAAATATGCAACTTTAGCCATTCAAAAGCTTTATGCAATATACTATGTGAACGGTTCGATCCCGAAGAACCAACCATTTTGTCCACAATTGAAAATCACACCAATACAAAATAGTTTCAAAAGTGAAAATTTAATCATTTCGAGTTTTGCAAAACTTCAACAAAATTATTATTATCGTTGGGCTTCGCGAAGCGTCTGCGGAGAGATCTGCATGTCTTTTTTGTGTTTGATGTTTGATTTTCATTCTATCCAACCATTTGAAATGAAAATGCTGCAGAACGCAGAACACTGAACGCTGTACGCTGAACACAAGCCACTGTGAACACATCACACAAAACGATGATGATTTTCATAGACAATGGTTTGATTTTCTAAAGCATGTATGTTGGTGTGTGTGGTGTATGATGTGTTGTGATGAATGTCCCATTAGTTTTAATAACAATAATAAAAAATGAAACTGCATTTAGCTCCAAATGATTAAATGATGATACTGTTCACATCATTTTCACATAATTCATGACTCAAGATATTAACTGTGTCACCCATTTTGTGTTATCAACCAGACCATTCAGCAAATTTCAGTGTTCAGTGTTCAGTGTTCACAATGAGTAAATTAAATGTTAAACGCATTGTGATTGGCTGACTTCAGTGTCAGTCTGGCTGGCTGGTATGTTAATTGACATTAACTTGTCGACCATACACAGAACAGGCCACGTAACATGTAACTTCACACGTATCAAGTGAATCGATTTAATTTAAACATCGAACACCAATCAAATGGATGCCCTTTCATATTGAATTGTTGTGAAAAACAAAAAAATAAAAAGTTTTTATCAAAATATCTACTTAATAATAATAATTATTATTATTTTTCACATCGAACATTTTACCAAGATTTTCGGAACCAAATGATTGGCCCCCATAGATAAATGATATTCGCCTATTCACTATACACATTTAACTTCGGATATGATATCATTCTTTGAAATTCTTGGGTTGCTGCAATAAAACCCATCAATTTTGGATCTATCATTGCCTTTTATCATAACATTTATAATAATATGTAATAAATTAAATCCCTAGTTGGGTGTTGAGTGTTGAGTTTCAAAAAAATTATGTGATTCATTCTATTTTCCGCTTATTATTGTTCAGCCATCCACCATTTTTTTCCACTGGGATGCTTTTTGCAAATTTCGGAAATATTTGGTAAACGAAGAAGTTTCTTTTTTTTTTTGTTTTTTTTTTTTTTGCAACAGATTAAATCGGTCCATCTTGAATGTGAAACGTGGTCGATTATTCGGGAAAATAATCTTCAAAAAGTTTTGCTCAACTCTTGAATAATAATAATATATAATCATCATCAAGTGAATTGTGACTACGACAATGTGCGGCAACATTCCAAATAATAATATTATGCAAACACTTTCTTCAACGATGATCATTTGTTTATTATTATCACAGATATTATAATAATATTCCCCATTTTTTTTCTTTTTCTTTTCCTTCTTTTGGCTCTTATTTTAGCATGTATTATAAATATTAAATTTCAAAAGTTGAGTAGATTTCAAATGTTCGCATTGTGTGCACTTCTATCGAATAGACAATATCTTCGTCCAGATTCACATTCGATTCGTTGCATCTGAATGAATTTCAAGTGTGTAGTATTTTGAAGTTTTTTTTGTAATTTTCGGTTGTTTAAAGCAAATCAAAACAATAACCACATTTTTGCAACGTAGACGATATGCTGCCTTAATCTTCACAACAACAACAACAACAACAACAACAACAAATCCCAGTTTCCATCGCGCGTCTATGTGTGTGTGCGTGTGTGTTTTTGTTTTTTTTGTGATGTTCAAGCAATAAATATGATAATGATACTATTATTATTGAGCTCATATGAGAATTTATGTGTGTACAACAAAATACTTGCGCGCAACCCAACAACATTCTACATACACACAAACACACATGTGCTCATCGCATCGCTAATTTTATGTTGTGTGTACTCTTTGGTTGAACAAAAACATACTGCTTATTGCTTCATTGTTCAATATAAAAATAGAAAAAAAAAAAAAAATGAAAGGGAATGAAGAGCAAAAATAAAAAAGCTTAAACTTTTAAATGGAATCGCTGACGGAGCGACTTTTAATGGGTTAGATAAACTACATATTGCGTAGAGAGTATAGTGTACAGCAGTGTAACGACATATGTAGCATTTTATATGCCATGCATTTTTCGTAATTCGTATGATGCTATCATCACACACACACACACACACACACATTGCACATTGAAACACCCGCACTTTGTGTGCAAATAAAATATAATGGAAAATGTTTTATGTGCATCCGGTGCTCGGTGCTCGGTGTTTGGTGTTTGGGGTTTGTTTTGTTGTATTTCATCATTTTATGCATTGAAGCTGCTCTTGTTGATATATATTTAATGTTAGACAATGAATAATAAAAAAGGGAACAAAAAAAAATTAAGCGAACATTTTTCATCCAAATGCTTTTATGTGTGTGTGTGTGTGTAGTCTGTATACACATATTTAATAATAATAATAATTTATTTTGATCTTTCGAAATGAAAATTTTTTGTTGGGGAAATCAAATTTGTCAATGAAAATTTCGAAAAGTTTCAACAAAACGGCTCGAAAGCCAAGAACATTTAAAGGATCCCGGTTTTTTTTTTTTTTGGGAAGGTGAAGATAAAAGTATGGCTACAAGTTTCGGTACTTCATAATCCTCTGTGGGAATGCTGAACTATTTGCTGTTCAAATGTTTTTTGTTTTGTTTTGTTTTTTTTTTATGTATCAAACAATTGAAGTACACCTATTAAATTGGGAACATGAACGGTCTTTTTATTTTCAAACAATTCCCATTTTGAATCTTAATGAAAAAGGGTTAAGCAAAATAATGACTATGTCATTAAAACATTGTGAACATTGAACCTTTGAAAATGAATGCCATAAAATCGAAACGAGATTCTTAAATTCTGCCCCATTTTTTGCCCCCAAGAACAATCATTTGAAATTGGCCAAATTACACAGCGCCTGGGATTATGAGTACGAGAAAACCGATTGAGAAAATGTTTCAATCTAGAATCCATCCAGGGCAATAATCCAAAGTGTTTTGATTTTATGTATGTTGAATGTAATTTATTTTTCTTCTTTCTGCCACTGATCGTCGTCGTTTTTACCCAGGATCCAAAATCCAAAACCATTTCGTAAAGAATAATATTAAGTGATGATTTTATTCTTATTTTAATATGTTCATCTCGAGTAGGCCCATTAAAATAACAATAAAATTATCTATCTTTCAATCAAATGCTATTTAACTAAACAAATGATCAAATCATTTCAAAAATATCCAAACGACAACGAAACATACAAAAAAAAAAAAAACGCATGTCACTGTCCGAACGACTGCTGAATGCAAAATGACAACAGAATGAACAAATCCAAGGCATAATTGGGCGATGGACATGGATTTAGTTGAATGAATTCCCATCGCAATTATTTTTGCTTTTGTTTTTTTTTCTTTCGATCCAGTTATAACGTGAGTTTCTTTCTTTTCTTCGGTTTTTGTCGTCAGAGTTTGAATGATTTTATTGAACTTTTGCAACGCATCAAAATCATTTTCTTGCATGTCTTAAAAAATCGAATCCCAAAAGAGATTTTCCATTATTTCGTGTGCCAGATAATGTGGGAATCTTTCATGTGACCATCTAACGAAAACATTTCAAAGAGCCAACACAATTCGATTTTGCATAAGAATGTTTTCTCGTATAACGTAATATCGTACGCAAGCAAAGCATTAAGACATGGGATTTTGAATGCCATTTTTGGTATTCTTATGTTCATTAGAGCTTAATGAATGCGTGAATAAAATGCCAATGAATCTGTGTGTCGGTTGGCTTTTAGCTTCGGTTGGCTATTATTGTGAAAATGTGTGTATAGTGTATATATATATCGTATGCCCGAGCATTTTCATATATCAAATATACAATGTGAAGTGGTGGAGTGATGGAATGGCACAGAATGTACAGCGATGGCAAATGTTAAGACAAAGAATCTTTTATTTATGGTTGGCTGTATATTTCATCTCTTTTATATTCAGTTCCTTGTTCTATATATGTATTCATTTTCCAACGATTTTTCATTTGAAAAGGTTTTCGGTTCTTTTGTACATTGGCACGCTTTGGTTTCTGCGGTGATGCGTGTGTATGTGTGTGCATTTATAACATTTAATGGGAATTTTATTTCTGGCAAGTCTTATCGCTTATGCTGTTTTCAATTTGCGAACATTGCCCAAACCCCTCCTGTAGCCAGCTTTCTAAACCCCCCCCCCCCTTCCAACCGGAAACAAAAGGACAAAAAACAATAGCAAAAAAAGAAGAAGTTTGCAAAATGAATGATAAGGCAAGCAAGCGCCTGTGTCTGATTGTGATTGTATTTCGATTACAAGACAGACGATCTTATCGCTTTTATATCAATTTTTTTTGTTTTGTTTTTTTTTTTGAATAGAAAAGAGCCTCGTTGAAAATGATACCATTTGATTTTTGTTTCTTATTTCGATTGAACACTCCAGTGCGCCCACCAAATTCAGATAGGTTTCAAATCAGGAAAAAAAGGGATGCAAATGAGCAAAATGTAATCGCTTAATTTTCATGATTAAATCTGTTTTACCCAACCCAATCGAAAATTGAAACCGAAAATATTTTCGTTTCCATTATATTGAGTGCTTTTGTTCCGAATCGTCTATTATGCCTGTTGTTGCCTGCCCTATTTGGCTTTTTGGTTGTTTTGTCTTTATATTACCGGTTGCCGCACGTGATTGCAGGTGTTGAAAAAGGCCCATCAATCATTTTGATGGGAAAATAATATCCACAAAATGTAAAAGGTTTTATTATTATTCGATGTTATCTTTGAATGGATGAGTGGATGTGACCCTATGCCGGGGAGCTATAAACAGACTCCAAAAATAGCAATCCATTGCTATTGCCTTTCTATAAATGCCGGGCGTTTCTTTTTTCTTTTTCTCAGCACACACATTGCAATTACTTTCTATTTTAATGATCTTTTTTCTCTCGATGATCAAACTATCCCGTTGGATTTCCAAAATGTCTTTCAATCTTTGTACTCTGTTCCGTCTAGTAGCCCATTAGCTCAATACTCAGTTACTAAACTTGAAAAATGTCATTAGCTTTTTATCGTATGATATGAACGCATCTCATTTCCATTATTATATTTAATTTTGAAACATGAATATACTTTTACAGGGATCAAAAATGACCCGGCCATTGCTGTTGCAGGAATAATGATAATACGCAATGGCATTTAAATTCACTTCAGTCATTATGCTAGTGAAATACTTAACTTTTGACTCACAACTGTACACTGTACACTGTAGACTGTACACATATATTGTCCCCATTTCGCGTGATAAAATGTTTTGAATATTTCAGTTTGGGATTGAACCAACTGCAGACAAAGAGTAAATCATTGCATCATTGGCTGATGTGCACGGCGACATTTGTTCAGTGCGTTAACCGAACTTCAAGTGTATAAGTGACTTAAAATGGCCTGTCTAAGGATTTAATTTTTGTTGCTGGATATTATCGGAATGTGTGTGTGTCATTATGGATAGTTTTAAATTGATTATGTAATCATTATCAACATCGAAACCAATGATACGTTCTTCCCCCTTCCGCCAACAACAATTAATCATTTTTTGGTTCTATTTTGTTTTTCTCAATAGATTTTCTATAATGAATTATTATTATATGGTCGATTATTTTATCGATGTAGTGCATTTCAATCGATGCACTCATCGACATCATCTTGCCATTGTTATGCATTATGACACTGTAATTTGGGGTTTTTGCAATTTAAACTAACAACATTTTAATCTATACATATATGTACGTTATGGCCGGAAGGGCTGTGTGCCTTTGCAATATAATCATATATTTCTGTAAGGTTTAACGAGAGAATATCTGGTGGTACAGGTTACCCACAATGAATTTTACAATATTCTAAAATATACATACTATATTGCCCAAAAAGCCAGCAGCCGACAGACCAAAGAGAAAACTATCGTTATTTTTTAAATGTAATCGGATTATAATAATAAATGAAAGTAATTTGGTTGCTTTTGTGTGATTAAAATGGCATTTCAAAATCCATTCAATTTCAAAAGAATGCTTTAATGTATTGTTTTATTTTCCATATTCAGCGTTAAGTCATGTCATTTGACAGTAAATTGTGCAAAGTGCTTTCATTCAGCCCGTGTCGCCCAAGTGCTTTTGTTTATTACGTTTTTGAATCGTATAAATTATGGCTGTACAAAAAAAGCCAAGACTCGAGAGATATGACTGGCATGAGAGCACTGACGCCTACGGTGACGAAAAACCAGAAAAAATGTGCCTCATTTTTCTTCCTTTTTTTTTTTTGTTCAATTTGTTAGATTGTTTTTGTGTATTATGCATGAATGTGACAATCGATTTGCAAATTAATTACATCCCAAATTGTATTGTTCGCGTGTGCGATCAAGCTATATGTATACATCAATGGTCTCACATTTGGGACCTAACTAGTTAGCACCTCTCATATACGCGCTTCTTTCTCTTTGTCAAAAACTGCACAGTACGAAAGCCCCAAAGCCAAGGCCTACAATAATAACAATAATAATAATAATAAAAATGGAGCCAAATCTATGCTTACCAATTGAACCACATTCATTTACAGACTTAAACTACAAATTGAATGAATACCAAAATACTAAATATACATCGAAATGATAGAGGAGGAGGGGGGGGGGGGGCGCAACAAAAATAGACCAGAATTTGTAGAGAAAAAAAAAGGAAACAAAGAGGGTGTAATGAATGGAAGCTGGTACAGCATATGTATATGTCATATATCAATCAAAATATCGTTAAATCAACAGGAGATTGAAAATGATTTTGCATCGAATCCAATATCAATGAAAGCGAATATATTTCACATTATAGAAAATGACTGTGAACAATAAGCGTTCAATTTTATCGCTTTATTGAGGTCTCAGCAGGGAAAGAACACCCGAAATTAGGAATGGAAACAAAAAAAAAAAAAAAGAAAAAAAAATAGAAGGAAAATTGCTGGCCAACAAACGAAAACTAAATTGAACTGATGCCATTTTTATGGGTTTCAGATTGTTTCAATTTTCCCAATTTGGCATTTGGATTTTGGATACGCTGCCGAACCCATATTTATTTGACTGCTGTAACAAAATATTAAATCTCTATAACACAAACCATGTGTGTACTAACCATTTTCTATAGGTCAAATGAAGCGCAAATAAACATACATAACCAACTGTCAGCACACACACACACACACACACACACACACACACACACACACACACAACAAAGAAAAAGTACGAA
>GL501534.1:243477-261440 GCA_000149185.1 Mayetiola destructor | reverse complement strand
AAAAAAACCAGATAGTTTGATAATAATAATATGTTTTCTTTTTCATTTTATTTTCAGATTTTTTTTGTTTATTTATTTCTCAATATGCAACTTATCCTCATATTTCAACACAATTTCCGTACCCTTGTTCAATTGCAGGTTTCCGTGCATTTTTCAATATCAGCAAAGCAAATATATGCGAAATGAAAACGGTCGAGTGCGAAAAAAAAAACAAACGATTTTCTCTAGAAAAAAAAATCACCATTCGGATCTATTGATGCGCGTCTGTGCCTAGACGAACAAATCGATTCAATGGAATCCATTTCCATATTTTTTTTTTTGGTTTTATTGTTATTTATGGATTTCATCGATCAGTTTCGTGTATGGTGTATGGGCACGTATGGCATTTGTGAGTATAAAATTGCTTAAATCCTCGATTTTCGGATTACGCATTACGTTTCGTGTCGATTTTTGGTATATAAATAAAATTTTTTTGCTTTTTTTTTGGTTAGGCTTATTAATCTGGTAGCTGCTTCGTTTGTAGCTTAGCTATATCAGCCAGTCTATTATTTTCATCATAAATATGCGTGTTAGTATTTCACTTGATTTCCATCTCAATGTTTCAGTGTGATGAAAAGAATGAACGGACAAGGACAAATAAAAAAGCCATATATCCACGCAAAAATAGTTTGATGTGAACTGTGAACTGTGAAGCAAACCTTTCAATGGAAGTATTCAACACAATTTCCACTATAAATGTGGATCTGGCTGACTGACTAAGAGCCGAAAGATGGAGAGAAAGATTGAGGGCACACAATATTTCTATTCGGATAGTTGTTTCAATTTCATTTTTATTATCCGAAACTCATTCAAACATGTACAACAATGTACATGAATCGGTTCAGTCACTTCGTATGATTTGTCTTTATACAAATACATAAATGTATTCTGGTTTTTTTTGTTGAGTTCGGATTCCGGGGCCCAGTAATCTTCATCACTCAAAACGATAAAAATTTCAAAATGAAAAATGTCTGAACCAAAAAAATTTATAGACTTGAACAAATCTCTATCGAAATTCATCATTCACGACATGACGTCAATTTTTTGCTTGTCCATTATTCACTCGTATATCGCATGGGCAATAAGCAATGACTAAAACTTTTCCGTCTATCGATTGATGGCCAAACGAATATAAATTTTATTTTGTTATGTGTATACAATGTACTGCAAACAGTATGCAATATGCAAGTTTATGATTCATATTCAACCGTTCATGCAATGGCTCCTTGTTTCCATTTTGGCGGTGAAGCACATTCTTTATTTATGTTGATAACATTCCTGAAGCTTCATCTGCAACAAGCAATGACCAATCAACAACAAGTCAGTACAACAAAAAAAAAAAAAGCTATCATCTTTTGTTGGTTTGATGTTTAAGTAACCATTTTCTTTTTGTTTCACAGTTTACAGCATATTTTTTGTCACAAGATACAATAGCTTTTGTATTTTTATTTCGAATGCCTTTGGCATTTCATTGAGCCATCGCAAGTATTATTTACATTGACAAAAGGGCATTTAATATTTTTGCATTCAGCGAAAACATTTTTCTCACGGAACTTTCACCCAAAAATTGTCTATTGGTTTATGAATAGAATTTTTATTACTCTTTCAGAACGATATTTCCCAGAAATCAATGCTCTAACCAAGCGTAAAATACATTTTGATACGAAATTAAATTACAACACGCATCAGTGTGTGTTCCCCTCATGCATTCATCATTGATTGCCTCCCAACCAATGAATAATCTTATGGCTCCTTTTCAGTGCTTGTCACATGGTATATACATTTTAAATGTGTCAATATGCTAATGAGATTGAATTTATTTTCCTAACCGCTAACCGCACAACCTCAAGGTTTCAAAATCCATATTTGAATTATTTTGTTATTCATCCGGAGTTTTTGTTTTTATTCGATCCTATTTTTCTCCACAGTTTCACTTCATTTGCCGTTTGCCGATGGCAAAATCTCGAGACCAATAGAGTCGATGGAATAAAAAGTAAAAAAGGTGAACATTGTGGTATATATTTCATAAATCGGCATAATTCTCTAAATACATAAAAACAAATGAACCCTTCCAACTTCCATCCAATTGAAAATACACAATGAATGTGCATAAATCCCAATAAAAAAAAAAAGAAGAAAATATGCACAAAATTGTGGTGTTCAGTTCACTTCCTTCTTTTTTCCGAGAAAGCCAGTTGCCACAGATGATTTTTGGGAACCGATTTTTGATGAAATCTGATAAAGCACATACATTTGTGTAATGAATGCTAAATATTAGATGCTGGGCTTATACACACATGCATATGATTTGTTTATGTATTTTATTATGAATTCAAAGCACACACACACACACACACATTACTACATCAATTTAATAGAAACTTAATTGAAAGGTGTCACAATTCTGACACAAAATGATAAGACCAAAATTTTATATTGCAAATATTTAGCAAAGAATTTATTGAACCAAATAAAATGTTTTCTCTCTTTCCAAAATGTAACCACGACCAAGCTCAATTTGTATTCGAGAAATCAAAACAATATGAATAATAAAATATATTAATACATAGTATGATTTTTTCCAAAGAACAAAACTGGCACTGAACTGGATTTTTTTGCTTTCATAAAATTCAGAATTGAACACAAATCCTGGTAATCATTCAAATCATTCATTTGCCATATACATACATTGGAATTTGTGTATTACAACACGCAGGAAATCCGTTTTCTATCGACATCAATTCGATAAATACGATGAATTTTTTTTCTATCTATTTTTGATATCATTTCTTCATTGTAAATTGTAAGCTTGTCGTCGATTTGAATCAATTTGATTTGATTTTATTTCGTTTTTTATTATTTCTTCTTCTTTTTTTTTGTATCGAATGATTGTATTGTTTTTGATAATGGTATTCCAATTTCAATTCGTATTCAATCTATGCTTACTGTTTCTGATTATTGCTTATTGCTCGTTTGGTTTCGAAGCCCTTTTTTTACCCATTCTACGTTCGTTCATTCGTTCGTTTGGCCAACGGATTGAAAGTGAATGTGTATGAATGAGAGAACTAAAAGCTGAAGAAAAGATGAAAGAAATATGGGATAAAGGAATCGTTCAACCGAAATGTATCATTTCAATCAAAATTCGGCCCAATCAATTGATTTTACAGTTGTGATTCGTTCTCTTTACTTTGTTCTTTTCTTGTTACGAAAAAAAAACAAACTATTTTGCTTGATTTTCCAACCACTGATAGGACCGTTGACCATTTCAACCAATATTTAACCATTGACCAATTTTTTTTTTTTTTTTTTTGACCAAATGCCATGAATGGACTATGCAATTCGGAAATGACCATCGATTAAACAGCCAAACCGCAATATGTGGAACTTTTAAAATGGATTCAATCCAATAATCAACGCAAATCGTTCTTTTTTTTGTGTTGCCATAAATGTGAGGAAATTGAAGCTCTTTTACAAGATCCAATTAGTAACCAGCCCGGAGATGATGATTGTATCAAATGAAAGCGTAGATCCGCTTAAATCAGCTGAGTTCGTGTTGAATATGTAAGTGTCGTATTCCAGGGGCGGGAAAAAGATAAAATGCAACGAAGACACTTTTTTTCCAAATATATCTCATTATTCGAGATTCGATTTAAAATTGCAATTTTTAATCGTTTTGCTGATTGCTCAATTGTACATGGTTCATGGTCCATGGTCCATGTTAGTATAGTTTTTGAATTTAGCGTGTGCACTGTGTACTTTGAATGAATTTTTTCTTGGTATTTTAGACTGAATTTAGATTTCATATTTTCGAAGAAAAAAAAAAGAAGAACAAATCAAACTCATCATTCAAAATGATGTTCGACAAAAATCGATGTCGGTCGAACATTCCCCACAACTAATAGCTCTTTGTTATCGCAAATACAAATCCGTATCACACAAAAGCTTCTTTTTTTAATCTTTTTCGTTCCCTGAGAAATCCGCAAGAAAAAAAAATGAAAAGAAAAATTTGAAATATATTTTTAGAATAAAATTTACTGAAAAAGAAAAAAAGGAATGTTATTACAATATACAAATGATACGACCATTGAACCTATTCCTAGAAAGTGAACAGCACAACTTCAAACCGAGCTGAAATGAAGTATCTCCCACTGATCTGTTGTGCCTCAATGGATTTATAAATACTAAAAGCAGGTGATAATTTGACGAATGCATTCGGCCTATCTGCCATTTTTCGAAATCTACACATGTGTAAGGATCACATGTGACACTCAAGATCTTATTAGAAAAAAAAAAAAAATTAAATGCTTTGCTATGAAGCATAAATCATATTGTTAATAAAATATAAAACCATTTTCGCATTTTATTTGCACCCAAGGGAAATTTTGACGAGTACCATATACCATTCATCGTATTCAAAGTTGATAAAGATGTGAAAAAAAAAAATAAACGGAAATGGTTAAGGTGTGTTTACTTCATCAAATAATGACTTTCATTTCCAAATGGTTCGAATAAACCAAAAAATCGAACAAAAAAAAAAATAAAAAAAAAAGAAGAAAAATCCATAATAATCCAAAATACAAATACCGCACGCAGAATCATTCACCAAAAGTATATGAGTCCTATGTTTAATGTAAAACATGATTGTATCATCCGGAGTTGATAGGTGTGTGTGTGTGGTATGGGATATGTGGTATAAATGGGATTCTGAATCAAATTATAATAATATTATAACAACTGGCGTGCGGTATTGCTGTGAATTCAAATACTCAATGAAATGAATGTTATTTGTATGAAACGGTGTTAAACATGAATACTGAATAGAAACATGAAGCACCGAGGCCCCTTTTTTGAATCATTGAGCCATCTAAATGAAAGATGAATATGGATGGCAAAATTCAAATCATTTGATAAAATTACAGAAAATGAAATATCCTAAATGAATAGCGGGACAATGTGTTGGTATACAGACTATATACACACACACACACACACATATTCTGGAATATCTGCATTTGTTGAATGTCCGGAATGGTGAGAATTCAATTCGTTTATATTTTATACACATTATTTATGTTTGGTTATTTGATAGGTGATAGGTTAAATCTTTCTCGGGATAATTTTTTTAATTTTTTATTTTTTATTTTATCAATACATGACGTTAGTATACAATTTACTGATTCAGTAATGAGAATTAATTCATCTGCATATAATTCATGTATTGTAATGGTTCCAATTCAAATCCAATTCATTTTCGAATGGAATATCTTTATCCTCCAGACGAAGTTCATGTATTTTTGACCATGACCATTTTCATAAAAACGATAATTAATATCTTTAAGACATTTATTTTTTTAAGTTCACTTTTAAAACATCCAAAGAGACAAAATATCATTCAAAATAGGCCTATATCGATATCGTTCGATTTTATCCCATTCCATTTTGGAAAAATATATTATAAACTCGAAAACCATTCATTTATTGCTCCGCTTCTTGATTAATTATTATTTATTATTATTTTTATTATTATTCGAACTCAAACTTTTTTCTAACTTTTGAAAACAAAATTGAAACCATTTTGAATCATAACCGTATCGATTTGTCCGGAGAACAAATCTAAATCGAATAAAGTTATAAGTGAAAAAATTGTTAGACTCAATCCTGAAGACCTCATAACAGTGAGGGTGCTGATTGGAAAATTCATTGCTCGAAAAACAATGGATCAAAAAAAAAAACCAAAACAAAACCAAGCACCAAATTTCGAATTGAACCAGATTTGTTTGTTTATATGATTTACAAAAAGAGTGAAAAACAAGTTCATATAGTGTGAGAACAATGACAAGTGAACAGAGCCAAAAC
Organism: Mayetiola destructor; assembly: GCA_000149185.1. Classification (NCBI taxonomy): domain Eukaryota; kingdom Metazoa; phylum Arthropoda; class Insecta; order Diptera; family Cecidomyiidae; genus Mayetiola; species Mayetiola destructor. The sequence goes on along the minus strand of GL501534.1, from coordinate 255,545 downwards.
AACAATATTTGGTTGGTTTTCGCCAAACTTGTCACTCCCTGCATTTATCATGGAATGAAGATACAAAGTGACAGCATTCGACTTAATTCGACGTTTGAAAAGAGATTTATCTATTTTCATTTGTTGTTGTCACTTGTTAGAATAATAATAATAATAATAATAATAATAATAATAATAATAATAATAATAATAATAATCATTTGTCTATTTTCATATGTCTCAAGTAAGAATAAGTGAGACCAAACCGAAAAACGAGACAAAATCATACGTAAAATGCCGAATGCCGAAAGCATCTTTTGTCCCCTTTTTCCTGCGTTCTGCCTTCAAAATCTGAAACTCATTCAATGTTCAAAGCATATTAGTATTGTTGTACTTTAGTAAACTGGATTTTGTCAAATAAATCGGTTATATTCATTGTCAGTTTGTATTTTGATTCTTCTTGTTTTTTTTGTTGTTGTTCAGTTTTATCATTATTATTATTATTATTATTATTATTGTTTGGAACAGGCGACATACGACATATTTATTTGTCTCCCATGTTTTATGATATATAAATAAATGTGCTCGAAAGTGAATTGTATGAAATTGTGTGACATGTTTGTGTCAACATACGATGCTTGTTGATGATGTGATCGCATAAAAGCAAACCAAAAAAAAAAAAAAGTTTGCATTTTTTGTTGTTGTTGTTGTTTCTATTCGAATAGAAACGGAATTGTTTTTCTGAATTCTTTTTTTTTTTATCTTTTATTTTTCGTTTGGTCGATGCGTTGTTTCATTTTGGCATTGTATTGACGCGGACAAGTGTTGACAAAATCATTTATAGTATATTGTAACCCATCGGCTTATGTGCGTTACAGATCTACATTTCATGAAATTGTGTTGATTTTGTCTGAATTCTGAATCCGCTTACAATTGGAATTGAAAACCAAAAACCAAATCAAAATCATCGATTCGATAGAATGCAACGAACCAATTTTTCTTTTCTTTTTTTTTTCTTTTTTTTCATCGGTATTCGAATTTTTTCGTTGGCTTTGGATCGGCGAGCTGAACAGAGGGTATTTTATTGGCGACGAAATATGTTTCATGAACTGTCATTCAAGTTGCCAAATGATGGATATGAGCTTTTGAAGAAAAGGAAAAAAAAAATTAATTCAGTCAAATCCAATTATTTTAAGTACGATGATATCAAGATATATATTCACTGTATTCAGAGGTCTAAGCTCACGTCGCACACACACACACACACACACACACACATGCGTACACTATCCAAATAACAATCAAATTAGGAACTTGATTAGTCCTGCAAATGATGCATAATTTATACAATAAGGAGAATTCCTTTTTCGTTATTAACTTTATTTTTGTTTCTTCTTATTACAGCGGTTAATCGTAGGCCACAGTTAACTGAGTTTTTCATAAATTTTCGATGCTCACACTTTTGATTTAGACAATTTTCAGCGATACAACCGTGAACTACATTCGAATGAATTATTTGAATTCAATTGAATTGGATGAGTGATTTTTATACTTCGGATAAAGAAAAAAAATTCATTTCACCAAAATAAGATCAAAGGAAACAGATTCATCCCTGATTAGGGCCACTTTTTATTCCAAAAGTTCGCTGTGGAGCAAGAAAAAAAAGAAGAACGCTTTAATTTCCATGTAAACATTAGTTCAACCGAAAAATACCCACTTTTCAATTTCCTTTTTCAAAAGACTTATTTCTTACAGAATAATAATAATGACAGACAACGAATCTGACTAAAGACTGAAGATCAAAACCAAATGCTATACCCGTACAATCAATGCTTTGACAACGGCAAAACATCATTAGTATAATAACTTTATCGAACGCTAAAAGATTAATCCCTAACCGATGATTCTCTTCAAGTCGATCATTCTCATTCAAAAAGTTGAATCGGCCTCCATCGTTATCGAGCCATCCATGGTGAATGTATGAAACGTAGTTTTATCGATCGCAAATTTCGGGACATATTTTTTCTTAATTGGCTGGGAGAGGCTTAGTCAAGTAATGAGTTCCAGGAAGGCCAACTTTCAAGTAAAGCACTGCTTACCTGAGGCTGATTAAACTCTTTCATACCAAGTAAACAGAAGCTATCTTTGCGCAAAAATGGTATGGTCGATTCATTTTATGCGCTTCAATTATTATAATTCCAAAGTTCATCAACATCAATGAATGAAAACACAAACCAAACACAATAATAACTAATAATCCGTCATCATTTTATTATCATCGACATGGATTTAGATATATTGGATTTTACCATGGATTTTTATTGTTGATTTTATTAAATTTCGGTGCCATCTGAATTTAATTATAACCAATCAAATTGGATTTTGTTGGTCAAAGTGGTTTTTCCACACAAAATATGTCATACTAAAATGTTCGATGAACCAATGAACTCGCTGAGACTTTTGTGAGATCCAGTGCACGGTATACACTATACTGGTCTAGAATACTTTGTTAAATTTTTTTACTGCGTCAAAGTTTTCAATCCATAAATGATACATAAGCGTAGACATCATTATCGTTCATTGTCGTTTGTCGTCATCATTTGGCCAAGTCATTCCGGTTTCATATTCGATAAAAACCGATAATTTTATGTTGTCTTCTATTGTAATTGTTATTTGATAAAAAAAAAAAAATAGTGGAGAAAACCTCTATAAATTGGTGTCTGGAGTCTGAAATCCATTAATGGTTGTTTGTTAATCAAATTGATTTGAAATATAAATCGTTCGTTCACACTTTTTCCATTAATTAATGTGTAGATGCACCTAAATTTTAATCATAGGGATTATTATCGGTTAAAGTTTTTGAGAAAGAAAAAGATAAAAAAAAAACCTGAAAGCCGTGGTTCCACAATATGCATGAAAATATTAAATCAGATCCGCAACAACAACCATAAAACTCACAACAAAGTGAAAATTGACCTTGACAATGAAACTGAGACGTTATTTTCTGCTTTGATACTTTGACCAAAATTCAAATCAATTAACACACATTATTAAAGATAACGGAAAATATTCATCAGTTGATAACTTCGATAATAATAAGGGCAAACTTTTGGGACTTTACATTCACACTTTTGTCAGTTGAAAATAAAATTTCCAAAAAAAAAAACGATAACAAACAACAAAACAACGAGAATATTAAAATTTATGAAAAGAAAAATAAAAAACGAAAAACTTACTTGAAAAAATATGTTCCATTTTCATGGCCAAAAAATGGTACAGTATATGTAAGCATCCAAATATTAGCACCACCACAATCATAATATGGCTTTGACCATCGACCGTCTTCATATTTAACTGACAGAATCTCATCCGTTTCACGTTCCGAACTGTTTGAATAAAGGTGAAATGCTGAAAAATAAAGACAAATCCAAAGAATATAAGAAAAAATATTATGTAGAAATTTTCATACAATAAAATAAATTAGTCAAATCAATGGCAGTGGCACGTGTTTGGTTGGTTGTTCCAGAAAGCCAAGAATCCTAAAGTTGCCACATGAATTGACTTTGTGTTAAATCCATGACATCATCTTTGAATAATATATATATAATTTTTTTTTCTAGGAATTTGAAGGATTTTTCGAATACCCAATTAAGGTGTGCCGTTTATCGAATGTTCATACAAAATACATAATGAAATGAAAGTGAAGCGAATAGAATCAGGCCAACGACCATCATCACCATCACCACCATTACCAACTACTCGCACAATGGTAAATTGTATCAAATATCATGGCATCTCCTTTTTTCCGGTATTTGATACAATCAAATTGAATATTTAAAAAAAAAACACACACACAACAACGAACAAAAATCACAATGCACACGTGATTCAATTGAAATGGCAAATGGTTTGAGACACTTAACAAACGCTTTGAACTCGGATTGTTCAGAATTTTTAGAATTTTTCTCCAAAATAAGTAAGCGCCAAGCATAATAATGTAGTATGTACAATGTACAAACTCTCGTACACAAATGAGCAGACAATTGAAAGTCATGAGAAAAATGTATTTATTTTTTTTTTATTTTAAATCAATTTCAAAAATCGCTCCTTCGGTTCCAATCTATTTTTTTTTCTTTTTCTTTTTCGTCTTTCTTTGCCTTCATGCAATCGAAACATATTGTGTGTAGTTATAGTTTCGTATAGAATTCTTGGAATTTTAATCAACTGAATGATTACACATAGATTTTTTTGTGTGCGTTGTATCTGCTTCTAGTTTTCCCTTTAGTCCCTTCTGACAATCTATTACCAATCTATATAGTTCAGAGTACGTGATTCATATATGAAAATAAAAAGAACTTATTTTTCTTCTTCCATAAAATAAAGTTTGTTGCTTAAGATTTCTATCGTGTTCGGAATATATATATATATATATATGAATCAGGTGGAGAACGAAACAAAAAAAAAAATTCCATTAAATCTGCTTACAAATTGATCTTAACGATGCTCTTCATTTATATTGCACGCTGACGCTTACATACTTGACGCGATACGAATTATGTTTTGTGCTTGATTTTGTGCTGATGAAAAAGGAAAAAAAAAATTCCACTCCCGAATGAATAGCAATCACAATATCATCGAACGATTCAACCTTGAAACTTTTCATCCGTTTGAAATTTTTTTTTTTGGTTCATCACTGCCATATGTGCCGTAGCAATGGCGGACAAGTTCAATAGTCTTTAATTCGTTTTATTTCTAAGCCTGAAATTCTGATAACACAAGTCAGTGATTTTTTTTCGGTGCATGTTTTGAATTTGCTGCAGCTTTGCTATCATTCAAGCCGATTACCGAAAAATGATTGCAGACAACGTAAAAAAAAAACCGAAAACTTTCCGCATTAGCAAAATAAAACTATCTTGCATAATTCACGTTAAACTATGGAGTAGGATTTTTTTCTCTAGTATCATTTCAGCAAAGCCAGGCCGAGAAAACTCATTCGGCTGCATTTTTTCGTGGATTTTGTTGTAGCAGCTGAATTGTGAATACATTCATATTCATTAAATTGCAACAAACAGCAACAAACAAAAAGCGAATCTTTCGCTTTGAACAGTTTTTTTCCTTTTCTTTTCTTTTATGATGAATTTTGTATATACCGAAAATATTCGGCAAAGTAAGTCTTTGATTCGATACGAGCATCGAATATTCAACTGTTTCAGGCAAATACACCACATAAAAGCAACATCAAAAAAACATCATCCAAATCGCACATGTACAGCTATTTTCAGTTTCAAATAAATAAAGAAAAATTTTCTATTCAAAATCAAAACGGTGCAAATAAACTGTATACTGTATACACAAGATCAAAACTATACACATAAAATACAATTTCCTTTCAAAACAAATTGGCATTTGGTTCATTACACATTTCAGATATAATATATCTATTATTTATCTTGGGTTGAATTGAATAAGATCTACGCTGTTCTGCGATTCTTTGCGAAAATATTGATTGGAACGGGGTTTTTGTGGATGATGACGCCGAATGGATAGATTAGTTCAAGTATTTTATTTTACGCGTATTGAACCATCTGTAACATTTAGTATGTATATGTTTATCATTTTATGTGATGTATCGTTGTGCGCCAATCGGTGTTTTGATCATTATTGATTCATATTAATTTATAGTAGCTGTATCAAATGTATATTATGCATTTCCCATTTGATTTAGGATTTTGTGAAATTTAATTGAGAATTTTGTATGTCTGTTCGGTTCGACGGGCTGAAATTTTTTTTTGAGATTCTTTATGAGAAAGCTTCAGGTTGCCGTCTTTCATCGAAATATCCATCGAACCTATGGAATTTGAATGCAATTGAAAAAGAAGTTCTACGATATGACATCATCTTCTCATGAAAATGCATCACAGATAGTTGAGTGCTTTTTAAAGAATTGTATCCATTCTATACATTCGGCAATTTTTTTTTTTTTTGTAAAGCAACAACATTTCAATTCAGCCATGAAAATTAATGTTCATTTTGTTCGTTGCTTCGATTGCTAAAAAATCGCATCGAATACCTTTTATTTCCACTTGGAGTTAATCAACTCAAATAATAACCATTTTATTCACTGCTTATGTGTTTGTGTACTTTATTTAAGGAAAGTTAAAGCGAAAAGGAAAAATGATAATGTGTGTGTGTGTGTGTGCATTTAACGTCGTGGTATGGAATCGTTTCAATGCTGTAAGAAAATTATATTTGAAGAATGTGTACGTAGCCGATTTATAAATGTGTTTGCTTGGAAATACTTTGTTTTACGAGTAAATATATCGTTCTTTTTGTTCGACTTCGATGAAGTAAAACAAAAACTAATCACTGCTATTTGCCCGAGGCGATTTCATTTGCCAAAGACGAAAGGTAACAACAATAATGTGTTTGCTATTCACTTAGTGACAAATAAATATAATCTTAACATCAGGATGAAAAATATATGTTATTCAGGGAGAAAAACAAATCACCCCCCCTTCCATCATCCTCTGACTGTAAAGAGAGACACAAAATTACTGGACAGGTCTCCAAATACCGTGGTCGAAAATTCGAGTACAAAAATTTTGGCTTTTCTTTTTTTTTCACATTTATTTTTTTCGGAAAAAGTATTTTCATGCTATTTCATAACATTAACAAAAAGAATAAAGGAAAATATATTTCAAGAGAGTGAAATTGAGCGCATTGGCCTTACTTGGCATTAGTGCTTAGATTTGAGGTATGGGGATTTCAGTATTTGTAGACCTGTCAAGCATTTTCTGTTTCGATGATTTTTTATCTCCGGTGTGTATTATGTGTGTCCAATATTTACGCAACTTTAGAAGAGAACTAAGCTAGCTACTTTGTCTAAGCTGTGGCACACAAACTTTCAAATATTGTAGAAAAAATAAATATTAATCAATAGTCAATATTATTTATATTGAGTGACCGGTATTTGGTGTTTGCATTGGAGCATTCATTCATTCGAATTAGTTGAACCATAATGTTTTTGAGCATTTCCAGTATAGTCAATAGTCAACAGTCAATAGAAGGATCATACGTTTGGGCTGCTCTGTTTGCTGCCATTAAATAAATAAATAATTTATTTGAGTTCAGTTTCGATGAATTTTCAACATAATAAAAGTGTTGCACACATTTTTATCCACTTGGATGTCATTCAAATGAAAATTTATCCATTTTCATAAATGAAAACACATGGATTTTGGGATGAAAGCAATTTGAAATCAAAATCAAAGCTTTGGTTACGTTAAATATTTATGTATCATGAATTCGGCCAAACTGATGGCCTAAGTTAATCGCACACTGAGCCTTTCCAATTATATTTGTATTTATACATGATATTTTCGATCGATTGAATATTTTTTGGCCCGTAGATTTTCATATCTCATACTTATCAATGCCCATTTATTGCCAATGTCAACGCAAGTGCGATCCATATTTTTTGGATTATGGAAAGACATAAAAATGCAAATAAATCTTTTTTTATCGAAAATCTGATCTCCTTTGGGTGTATGAGTATAACTGTGTGTTCAATTGAACAATTTCGGAATCGAAATACGTAAATGACAAAGAAACAAAAAAACAAAAAAAAACCCGGAGAATAAAACAACAAATGAATTTGAATGAAACAATGACAATGAAAACATAACAGTTCCGGATAAATATGACAATTGAATGAAAAGTGTAAAAGAGGAAGTCAAACTGACAAAATTCTATATGTATTCAAAATGTGATAATAACAAAATAATAGCATGAACAAAGCGTTTGACATATACATCCATCCAAATCCCGATGACAATCAATATCACCAGGGGAATAGCCAAAGGGAAAGGAGAGGAGAAGAAGAAAAAATATTTTTGTCTTGATTCAACAAGACAATCTTAATTCTATCATTTTGGTTGTGTGAGTGAAAGAAAAGAAAAGAAAAAAAAAGATCAAAAATATATTTTTGACCTGGCGTGGATTATTCATAAATGGTTCCGGATAAAAATAGCAGCATCATTTTCATGTGCACAGTACGCATAACGTACACAGATCGGATAAATATATACATACATAATATAATACTGTGGATCTAATGCCTTTATTTTGAAAATTCATTACAAACGGTTCAGAGCCAAAAGGCAAAAGAAAAAAAAAAGGAAAAAAGGAAAAAAAGAGAAAAAGAAATCCCAACAGCCAGAAAAGAATTGAATAACAAAGAATAAAGCCAATTGCAATAATAATAAATGGATTAAGCTTAATATAAAACATCCGAACATTTGAACAACAAGGGACAATGATTTTATTCCTTTAGTGGCATTTAGGCATCCAATGTTTTGCGTACAGGAAAGATATTTATTTGGCTCCATCATTCATTTGCTCTCGATTTAGTTTCAATCTTTATGGATCGCGTGTGTGTGTGGATGTGCGTGCGCCATATCAGAAACCATGAACTATAAATGTGATTAATGAATATGATATGGATCTGATGGGCTGATGGTCGATTGTTATTGTATTATAATAATATAACAACATGTGTGTGTGTGTGATGATATGGTAGCAAATAGTAAGTAGCCAGTGATTTGATATTGAGCACATTGGCTCACAATAGGAGAATTCAACATTTAGAATTAGCTTTTAATTTGTAACAATTCAATGAACAAAATAGATTTCCATCGATACTAATAATAATAATACATAATAATGATCCATTCAGATTACGAAAACCAAAGACCAAATGTTATAATGAATTTGAATGATGATTTTAAGATGGAATCCATTTGCCAATTCATACAAAATCACACACGCACATTTCACACTGCCCGTTTATCAATGGCAAGTGGCCACTCATCACACCCTCTCACACACACACACACGATCAATGATAAATAATAATTATTGTTAATCACATCGAAATTCGAAATTGAATCAATTGGTTGGTTTATTGATGATGATGCATCATACATCATACACACACAGAAATCGCAGAGCTATTTATAATTAAATTAATAATTATGACTATTATTATTCCAATACAGATGAAAAATGAATGAACAGCAATAAATAAAATCAAAGATGATTGATATGAATCTTATTATTTTGACTGTTTTGCAGAATGCAGACGATTGTATGCGATTGGTTATTTTGATGATTATGTAGTCCAATATTTGTTGGAATGTTACAACATAGATGCGTATGCTAAAATGCTATTTCGATCAATATTACGTGTATACAATGGCAATATTTTTTAAAGAAACAAATTATTTATCATTATTTTATACCAACCATTTTATTATCGTTCGTTCGTTTCAAATGAGTGCGCCATTGTGGTCATCGAAAAATCATACACAATATTCGCATTCATTTCAAATAATAATATGTATAATTAATGGTATAATAAATAATTTATGAGTTTACAATTGGTGGTTTTGCGGTTTTTTTTAATGTTTTTCGTTTCTTAAGGTTTTTTCGCTTATTTTATTATTTTTTTTTTCAAGGCCCTTTTTTTCGACTTTTTAAGGGTTTTTTATGTATGCGAAACGTGTCCATATGAATCGATTTGATCGTCCACATCAAAATTGCCGATTTCGGTGTTTCATTGAATTAATCAATGTTGCCCCAAAAAATTAATTAATTAACTAATTTAATTAATTATTTTTTTTTTCTGTTGTCAACGAAAAAGAAAAATAAGAAGCTTTTTTTATGTCAATGTTAACGAAATATTTTACCGAAATTAATAACGTTTGCTGCGTCTAAAATCGCATCGAATCCTAATTTCTTTGGATTCTGTGGGTTTCTGATGAGGAATTTCCAGGATTTTATTATGTTGGACCCACTAAGTTCCCAAAATTATCAAATGAATCGAATTCAACACATTTTACATCGTTTGAAAAGAGAACATCCAATTAATTTCTATATTATAGAATGATTAAATGCATTAAAACGATGTTTGCCAATCTCTCTATTCATCATGTTCTATTGTACTGCATCGGTAAGCTAATTTTTAAAAATGTTTTCTTTTTCTCTCGATTGTTTAGAGCGGACAAAGATAAAAGGAATTATTTCCAATATATACAACAGGAAATGCCAAATGGACAGTAAAATCTAATTATTATTTATTTATTTATTTAATAATGCAAAACTAATTTATTGCGTTTCATTAATGGATGCGCATCATCGCCTTAAAATGTGTAGCCTTTTTTTTATTTATATGTTAAACATACAAAATATTTCCACTTGATTTCTCATTTCTATGAAATGTTTGATGTATAAAAATGTTAAATGCGCATTGTGTCAACCTCTGAATAAATAATCAATTCAATTAGCACATTTCGTTTGATGGTCATTGGTGATTCAATAATAATAATAATAATAATAATTCATTAAAAATCTTCCAATCGATTTGGTCTTCTGTTTTTTTTTTTGTTGACTTGACAAAGTTGCTTTTAATTGGATATATCGGCCAATTTCAAATAGAACTTCAACTTCGCACAACAAATACAAATATATTTCGTTTATCGGTTTAATTGCCAGAGCAACCATTCCATTGAAATTTTAAGTGGTTTGATTATTTGTCTTGATTTTGTTGTGGCTTTTTCGATTTCGGTTCGTTTAAAAAAAAGCTTCTTTCTTTTCCCCAGCTAATTGGTCCTGGTTTAATTTGTGTGGTGTTTGAACATTCATTATGGTCCTTTAGCAATAATTGGTCGAATTTCAATCGATCGGCTTGTCCAACTTTACAATGGACATTGACTACTATTGTTCATGTGTATCGGTGATTTGTATTTGATGGTTTTTCCATTTTATAATTTAAACTTATTGCATATTACATAATAATAATCTAATTCGATTTGGTAAATGGGCCACATCGAATTGCATTAAAAACAACATTTATTATTCTAAAATTCAAACTCAATAAAAATAAACTGATTTTATGGGGCCAACGACAGACCACAAATAATAAGCCACATTGATGCTTTTGAATATATTCACATAAAATGAATGCATTAATGCATAAATATTATCAAGTGTAAACAATGCACACTGTTGATGTGGCCAGTTATTGAAGAATTTAGAGTGTTTGGACGGTATAGGGTATATCTGTAGTTAGTCTCAGGGCCATCACTGGCATTTTTGGATCTATATTACATTTATAAGCGAGGTTTAAGACATTAGATTCCATACCAGGTCCATGGAATCACCTTATTTCATCGGAATTATTCTATTAATTACATCGATTATTGAAATGACGGTATTTTTTTTTTGATTGCTTGAATCAGCTTCATAATTTTGAATAAGCAAAAACCAAACTTTTCAACCTATTTTTGCATAGAGGCACGCGCGCCCATAGTCAACAGTCGATATATTTCAGTATTTGTTCAACGATAAACGAATACTATTTAAAATAGGCATAAATGTATATAATTTACATTGCACATGGTTAACCAGTAACCATGTAACAATTATATTGAATCCAAATATGTAATATCGTGAGCTGTGTGGATTTTGGTCGCTGGTTTCTCTGGTCAATTGTTAATATTATTAGTACATCGTTACTATGGAATGCGGTATGCGGTATGCATAAATAATAATTAAATTACATTCATTTTATTATTTGATTTGGTTTTCAAAAATTAATTGCCCAGAATTGAAATGCATAGTGGATTTTTGCAAATGAAACGGGAAGACTACAATCGGTGACAGTTAATTCAATATTATTCGTGCCCCTACTGAATTAATTAAAATTGGATCCAAATATTTATTAAACATCAATATTGAATGATTTGTCGTTGAATGCTCAAATGTTCCGGTATTCAGTGTTCAATTATATTATCGTTTCCATTCATTCGCATTATGCAAATATTTTTGTTTTTCAACAAAAATCAAATCATGATAATAATAATAATAATTATTCAATATTATTATTTTGGAATCGAATGATATCATTTAAAAATTCCGGAGAAAACCACTTGAGCTTATTGCCAAATTTTGTGGCAATGCTACCAGCTACAAAATGATATTAAATATCAAATAACGGCATAATAAATAATCTGTCTCTCTCTCTCTCTCTC
>GL501534.1:210418-230500 GCA_000149185.1 Mayetiola destructor | reverse complement strand
AAAAAAAAAAAAAAAACCAATTTTTCCACGGTGTATTTTTTTAAATAATGCATAATAAACTTGCTTATTACCAAGAGTTCGATTTAATATACGGTCTGGTTCACACATTCCATTCGTTGAGCTCCATCAAATAGAAACTAAAAAACAATACTTTTTTCGAAGGGCGAATTATTCCAAATACATGTGGTACAAATTTCTACAAAATAATGATGTAGATTATTATAATTTGTTTTTATAAGTATAAACCCAAAAATTGCGAGCAGAAATAAATGAGTTTGCGAATTCCAACAAATTTTTCCAATTCGAAATATAGAAACTGAAATATGTAAGTATATAAAAGGTGATGCGTGCATCTATAGGACCACCAGTTACTTTTTCAATTTGAAATTTAAATCGTTGGTTACTAAAAAGTTTCATAATCAAGAATTCAGAAGTGAAAAAATGGGGGATTTTATATACGGCTTGGCTGTTGTCTCAGTTATATTCGAAGGAATTGTAAGTACATTATTCGTATATATGTATATTGATTCAAAATGAAAATATCCCCTTTCTTCTTACAAATTAGATAATCCAATGTGAATGTACTGGCGGTTCAATCTCATCGGAACAAGATGCACCAATCATTGATGTCAGAGAAAATGAGCTCAATTTGCCGAATGATTTAATTGAATTGATTGTCAGTAAAACTGATTACAAAACAATAAAACAGGCTGTACGATGGGGAATAACACCTCCAACGGGGCCCGTAATGAGCGAAATATTACAAAAACACATAATTCTTATTAAACCACACGAGGTTGATGGTGGAATCCAAGAATATTATCAATATGGCGACTCATTCCTGAGATTTGGTGTATACAAAGAACTTATCTCATTTTTCGAAAGATTTTCTGATCAAGTAAGAAAAATCGAAATCGACTACATAGAAGATATTGAATACGCTGAAATTCACAAAAAGATTATCGATCATATTAAAAGATGTGCAAAAAAATTTAGAAGAGTTGCGACTTAGAACAAACGATGATCGTGGTTTTTGGAAAGTTTTATTAGATGAAGAGAATGACCTAATTTTTCCAAAAATGAAAAAGTTTAAAATTGTGGGTGAAAGCAAACGCAACGAACTCAAATTGAATTTAATTTTTCCCAAACTTGAATGTTTGGAGGTAATTGGAGCCGTAACCGATGGAAATTGCTTGTCGAATGTAAAGGGATTAAAAGAATTATTACTGTGCACAGAAACGATACACGAAAGTCAATTCGATCATATTTTTGCAAATAATGAGAATATAATGAAAATTTCTCTTTCAATGCCCGAACAGGCGGAGACAATGCACTCAATTGCAAAACATTTGACAAAATTAAAAACACTTGAAGTTCAATATCCTGGTGAAAAGTTTTTGTTTCGAACAAACAATAATGACACAGTGCATAAACTTCCATCGGTGACCCATTTTCAAATTCAATCTGATGAAATAGACGAATTAAATGTATTTGGAAACGGAAGTCTTTCATTTGATATGCCACACGTGAAAAAGCTCGACTTCTATGGATATCTAACTGACGATCAAATCGTTAATTTTGTCAATCAATTCAAGGAATTAGAAATAGCAGAAATGATTTTAGACAATAATGCTGCTATAGGGCGTATTGAAGAATTGAAACACATCAAAGGATTCACGACAATTTTTAATGAACATAATTTCGATTTCCTGACAAATTGGTTCAAACGATTCGATGGCAAATCTAAATTGCAAACATTGAAGCTCATTTATTTTGATGAATCATTTTATCCAGATTATGAAGCTAAAATGAATGAAATCAATATTCATTTGGCTGAATCTGGAAGACCAACATGGAAACTATCACATGGGAAACAGATTGGCACAAATCTGAAATACTTAATGTTTATACGTGAGCCATGCACATGGCAAATTCAAGTTTCACAAGAATTAAGTGGCTTTATGTTCACAATTTTTGATCAAGTAATGTTTTATTTACTTAATAATCATAATTCAGATGAATAAAATAAAAGGAAATTTCAAGCTCAAAATTCGTTCCTTTAACTGTTACCTAGATTTTCATTCGGATTTTCTGATTATTTCCATAAATAGAAACAACTGCATTATTTTCTCCCTTTTTAAGCATGAATTTTTGCTAAATGTTGATTCGACTGAATGAAAAATGAGAATTTCAAAATATTCTTTTGCCATCGAACATCGCTGGTTTTAGGTCCATGTTCAAAAATTGTAGGCTAAAAATGTCGATAGAAAATCTTTTTCCAATATTTGTCACTCACCTTGTGAGCATATTAGCTCGATTAACCGCAACTTCAGCCTCCACACGAAATCGATCCTGTGCATATCGATCAACAACACCTTCACCCAAATTCAATGCCGTACCGGCTGTACAATTGGCACCAAGCAAATGTTGATATTCAACAATTTGTAGAAAATTTGTCACCACATCCTGTCCCCGCATCAAATTTAATCGATTATTTCGGCTTGTTTCATCCAATTCATTTAAATCGAAATCTTCCATACGAAAATCGGGCCCTTGCATTGCATCCGATTCATCATCATTATCATTGGAAATTGAACCAAATGATAATGCAATTTGATCGTCATCATCATTCGATTCATTATAATCGGATGCAATTTGATCGTTTGCATTGGTTGCATCATTTGCCATATTAATGTCATTATTTTTATTTTCACTGTCATCGCTCCCATTCAATCCAAATTGATTATCATTATTATTATTATTATTAATATTATTTCTATCGGTATTTTTTGTATGGAATTTGGCTATCGATCGAACCGATGAATCATTCGATTGTTTATGTTGATGTTGTTCTTTTGCTGGTGACACAATTGTTGATTGCTGATTTTCGTTTACTTTTTCATTGGCAGCTGCAATCGTAGCAGCTGCAGCAGCAACAGCAATAGCAGCATTTTGATGCTGTTTAACGCGTAACTGTTGTCGCATATCATTCACAAATTGTAAATGCTTTGGTATTGTTTTGTTTGTTAATTTTTTGCTGTTACGTAAATAATTGTCATCGACACCATCAATTCCCGCATTTCGATTCAATTGATGTTTAACATTTTTAACAGTTGTGTCAATGGCCGATGTGGCAGTTGATGATGTTCGTGATATGATGGCTGCATTCAATGTTCGCATTGTTTCCATTGTTCCATTATTATTTATATTATTGTTTGTATCAATGGTTTTGGTGATTGTTGCTCGGCGATTTTTATTTTTGCGTTTTATTTTTGGTGAATGCTTTTTAACTGCGTCATTTATATCTAATTTCAAATCAATCAATGGCTGATTATTATGCGATGGATTGCCAACCGGCAATGATTGTGGTACGGGTAATTCAGTATCCACACTGCCATCATCATCATCATCATCATCATCATTTTCCATATCAAAATCCAAATAAATTCGTTCATTATGACTCAGCAGCATCTCATTTGATTCGTTCGAATCAATGCGCTCATCACCATCATTTCCATGGTCTTGTTGATATTTCGGATCGCCATGTTGATGGAACCGCTGCTTTTGTGAATGCTTTCGCTGTTGCGTTGGACGTTTGATTTTTCGTTGTTTTGGTTGCTTTTCATTTTTTATTCGTTTGTGATTTGATTGATTGTGTGGATTTCGTAAATGATTGAATGGTTTCGATACCGATACAGATTCCGATATCAATGCATCATTTTCATCGAAAGTAAATTGATTTTTTTCTTTTACTTCTTCTGTTTTTATATCATTATTCATATTGAAATTTGAACTGGAACCGACAGAATGCTCATCGACGTTTCGATTTGACATTGATTGTTTTTCTAATTGATGTAATGGTATATTTGGTGTGGGTCTTGAATGTCGGCTTGCATGTTGCCGCAAATAAACAATGCCTTCTTCAACGGTTTTTCGAATGCTGGCCATTATTTGCTTTTTGCCACGTTGTTGCTTTTTATTATTATTATTGTTATTATTTATTTTCGATATTGATGGTGATGGTGCGTCAAATGACTGAGCTGATGGTGACAAATGATTCTGGGATATATCCATTGATACAGGCGCCAATGTACTCATCAATTTTGATTCTGATTCATTATTATCATCATTTGTATTGCTGTTGCTGTTGCTGTTTAGATTGTTATTGTTGTTGTTGTTGTTGTTGTTGCCCTTGACATTAATTAATTCGGTTGAATAATAACCGAAACCATCATTACCACCATAACCAAAATACGTTTGATTTGTTTGTGATGCACCATATGTGACATCCGAAAATGTTTCATTGCTGCCATTTGTACCATTCATCGAATCATAATCATAATCAAATAATGTTAGATTGTCAAATGCATGCAAACCCCATCGAATAAATTTTTTTTCACTCGAATGACGTACACGGGAACGTCCATGACGTATTATTAGCATATCATTTGCTGATACTTTACATCGATCGATTGTTGATGATAATTCAATTAAAAACAATAAATAGAAAATTAATTTTAAACCGTACACAGTCCGATTCGATAACATTGTCGATAATATTCTTTCTTTCCTTCTTTTATTGAACAAAAAAAATTTTCGTTTTTCAATTCACTGGCCCGCACACCAATAAACTAAATCCACATACACAACGCAAAACATTAAACACATGAGCCCTGCTCTTTAATTTCTTGTCCATTAACTTCAAAATTTATTTATTTTTTGTTCTTCAAATTTCGGGCCAAAATTCAGTATTTTGAATCGTTATCTCTGAATCAGTTCAGTAATTTTATTATGAATTTAATTTTGATGACCGTTAATCAATGTGCACTATGCACGATTAAATCGAAATTGACGTTTGTACAAATTTGTTTTTTTTCCCCGACATCTGTATTTTGACCGTTGCATTGTTCCATTCCGTTTGGATTAATTTTATTTTATGGCAATCAACACAGTGATATGTGTACTTCAGCTAGTGTGTAAGTGCTTGTTATCGTGATGATGCACATTTATGATAATTTATTCCGATGCTTCGATAGATTTCAGTCACAAAACTGCAATGAAAGAGAAAACAGAAATGCGTTCAGTTTAAATTAAAATACAAAAAAAAGCGACAACAACAACAAAAAACGATGGACACAGCAACAGAATTGAGAGTGAATTAAATTAAATTTCATTGGAATGCATTCACAGTGATAAGCGCATTTTATAAAATCAACTACTGTGTATTAAGTGACCATTTATAAAAATTAATTGTCCAGATATAGCTTTATTGAATTAAATCGTTTACGGAATAATTGAACATGGACAGCAAACAATTACAGCCCTACACACACACACACGCACACACACACACACATTTGCCCAATGAGCACGAAAATCCCAGTTTTTTTGCGACACTTAACATTTCCTCTCGAATTTCGTTTTCAGCCTAAAGCAATGTGCCATTTAGGCATTTTATATTGAGCACATGTAAATGTACACGCAGCACACATACTGAAAATTGAATCAGTATTTTTTTTCTTTCTTTTCGTTCATATCTCTGTGATGGCAATCAATGCATGCATTAAATAACAATGCTAGTGAATTTTACTTCTTTTACGTATTATTATAATATTGAATATAATGATTATCCATTGGCAAATAGTAGTCACTCTCAGTTCTCAATTTAATTAAAACCAATTTCAATTTGCCAAATTATCACTTTTCGCGCACACAACGCCCGATTACAACTTATGACACAACTAAATCATATGATATCGATAAAATGGATTATTTTTTCATTATTATTATTTTTTTTTTTCGTGTAAATTTTAAAATGCAATATCATTTACTGGAGTATGAAATATGAATGAAATAATTTATTTCGGCGTTTTATAGTCAGTTTGATGGTTTTATTTGAATCCAGTTTTTCATGTACCGTCCATGTCGCTTCAGACAAAAAAAACGGCTACTGGTGTGCATCGATGTTATTTATGGTTTGTTTGGCACTCAATGTGAGGCACTCTCCTGTATTGCAGTGTAGAGTATGGTGTAAGAGAACCAAATTCCAGTTACATATTCCATGCAAATAATAAAGTGTTCGAACGAATGGTGAGAACTGAATTAATCATTGTATGGCAATTCATTCAGTTGTCTATTCAATGTTCAGTATTCTGCAGGATTTGGAAAAAAAAAATTTCTTTTGCTCAATGAATCGATCGCGTGTCATGGTCGATTTTTTTATAAAAAGCGAATGATTCGCGTTTTTTTTTGTTTCTGAAATCGAATATGTGTGGTATGTGGTATCGATTCAGGTCACTGGTGTGCCATTTTAATTTTTTTTTTGGTTTTTGTCAAAGTCGAATGTGCGATTCGTTGTGGTTCGAAGCACACATTTTGAAATGCTCAACATATTTGAATTTAATATTTTTTTTGATGCAGAGCATGAATGGATCATCCTATCAATCAACATCCTGAAAATGATTACGATGACGATGACGATGACAATGACATTAATTGGAAAATGTTCAAATAATGATAATTGTCACAAATGAGCATTTGCCAGTTGAATAATATTTTTCATATGAACAAATATTAATCAATGTGTAATGCTTTCACATACAAGTTTTACCATACGAATATCGTAAAAATTGGTGATAAAACTGACTTTTAAAATGTCCTCGTTGCAACATGCAAAGAAAATCGATTCTGCTGATGTTGTTGATAGAATGCAATTTACTGTCCTTTCTCTGTCCCATATAAATTTACATGCCTTTTTGCATTATAATATTGATTTGAAATTACGGGCACATACAGTGAACGATGCTAAAAACTGACGCAATTTTTCACCAAATCATTGAAAAAGCACACAAATGATCATAAATCATATTGGTGTTCATTTCAAAATGCTTAGAAAAACAAGCTTTCTTGATGCAAATGTTTTCAATTCATGTGGAATGTAGAATCTAAAGGCTGGTTTTTTCTTCTCTTTTTTTCAACGGGCAAAATGCAAAATGGAACGCTCATCGGTTATTTATTGATATAGTGTGAGTTTCATTGTATGTAGTATCCATGTTTCATGTAACTGTGACCATTTATTGGCCAGCTGATTTTGGATAATAATCTAACAAAAAACGATTCTTAAGCCTCGACACACAAACACAAACACACACCCACCCACCCACACATACAGACACAAATGAACAGAAAAACTAAATTGAATTGATATAAAAAGTCAGAATATTATCATTTAGGTGTAGTTTTTGCCCAAAGAAGTTGATCGCTGATGGGGTAACAACGAAAAAAGTGAATTTTTAAACGAGAAATTAATTCATATTCGACAATTAATATATTTTCGTGAATAATTCGGAATGAACTCTAATCAAACACGCAAAAATGGAAGAATTCTTTTCTTTTTTTTTCTTAAAGTTTGAACCGAAACAGCTGGAAATATTGGAACGATTTAAAAGCAAACTAAAAAAAAAATCTTTAAGTCCATTTTGGGATGTTGCATAAAATTTGTATGTGCTTTTTCGTTTCGCTCGAATCATCAATCGTCATCAGAATCGATTTAGATATAGTTTTCCAAAAAAAAAAAAAGAAAAAATCCGCGAAATTTCGATTCAAACTACGACTCAGTACAGTTTTGGTCGTTTAACAAATTCCATGAAAATTCGTTATGTTCCACGTTCGTGATTCACGCCCATCATCAATTTCAGGATTGTCATCATCATCAGCTATTTGTTTGGAATTGGAAAAAGGAGAATTAGAGAAAGCGCGAAACTTTAGTTGGCAATATATTTGCATTTGCATTTTTATAAAAAACCCACACAAACACAGTCGACAATTGATATACATTTCAGTTGCATTAGTAACAAATTGCAAAAAGCCAAAGCCACGGGCATCATTTTTATCGATAGTCGACATTCATTTCACATTCGTGAAAAATTGAAGGAAAACTCAACAATCAACAATCAAATAGGGAGAGAGAGAGAGAAAAATGGAAACAGAGATCGTTTCAGTTTACTGGCACAATTTTGTACCATTACGAAGCAATCAACGCTTTTCTCTCTCTCTCGTTCGTATGGAACTGTTGCGAACCCAAATTTAAATTCAAATCCTGAACTGAAACAAGAGAAGAAGAAAAAAAACACACACAACTCTCATCATAATAACCATAAATAATCGCAAACGAACAATTCCATTTGGATATAAAATTCGAATCAATGTTTGTTTATTGAAAAGTAAGCAAATCGTTGGATTTGCATTCATCTTTCGTTTCATTTTTGTGTCGTTTTGGGTTTTTTTCTTTTCTTTTTTTCCTTTTGCTGATTGCGCGATTTGACAAAAATGGATAAAAAAAAAAAAAAATAACTCCCATTCACACAATTTGCATGACATACAGCAGATAAACGCAACACGGAAAAAATTCTTTATTTTCTCCATTCGTTATATCATTTCGTTCGTGGGTTGTGTGTTAATGACGATCGCAACCGAATCGAATCGAAATAAAAGATGCAAATTGCAAAATTGATTTCTCCCTTTTCGAATGACTGTAAATGTTGTGAACTGAATCAAGTACCAAGTATCGAAATTGCATCAATCAAATCGAGCTGTTACCGCGGGCATTCAAAAATTGGAGCATTCGCAATGATTATTATTATTATAACGTAGTTGCATGTTGCTTTAACCAGAATGCCCTTGCTATTTTTAAATGATTCATTCCATTTTTTTTTTTCAAATCGACGATTCCTCTTTTTTTTTTTATCGATTGAAATCGTTAAAATTAGTGGCTGGATCATTTACTCTGTGATTTGTTTCACTGTTGTTTGTTGCACACTTTGAATCATGTCTTTCTCCCTTTCATTACGTTATTTTTTTTTCGTTTTCCTTTCGTTTCGGATTCATTAAAAGACCAATGAAATTACGTGTATAAATAACACGCCAACTTCCATGAAATCACGTCGTCTCTGAATTCTTTATTTTGTATCCGCATTAGTAATAATAGACGTAAAAGAGAATGAAATGAAACCATGAAAAATAATCTATTATCTACGGCTTATGGGTTGCTTACGAAACCATAGAATCTATAAAATAAAGGTATGTCAAAATGAATAATAATAATAATAATTACGAATAGAAAATGGAAAAGTATCTTGTGTGGTTTTTTCATTTCAAATAATATCATTCATTTATTGTCGTTCCGAGAAAATGTACTTTCAACTTTCAATTCAGCCCTGTAACGCTTTATTTGCTTGTCTAGTTGAATTCGAAGAGGCAGCAAAAAAAAAATGAGGGCCTTTAATGTATAAATATCGTGCATTTTATGGGTTTTATTCGAACCCATTCATCATTCAACACTGTGCGATAGAGCATATATTTTTCTGTTATTCATTTAATTATTAGGAGAATTTTGGTATTTTTTTCAGGTACTCATTGAAACTTGTTTTGCATCATTCTATTCAAAGAAGTCGGAAAATTATTCCGAAACAATAAAATTTCAAAGTCTCTCTCTCTCTGTTCGCAAATTGTATAAGTGTTATGTTTCATATGCTTCAAAATCTAAATCGCAGCAATGTGGAATAATTAGAAAATGTAATGTTCAGTATTCAGCTCACACACACACAAAATGATATTTAGAAGCTAAATTAACCGGAAATAATTGCCAGTCTCGTATCCGATAGTCCATCATTTCAGATTTTCAATTTTTCGTTTTAATGCCAAATTGTATTATACTCAAACATGCACTTCTTTGCCAGCATTGAATGGCAGCAATGAGCCGTATGGATGGCTTGTGATTTGTAAAAAGCTTAGAAATTTAAACACCTTTCGGAATTTTTTACTCCTGTACGTTGCACGTTACACGTTACACGTGTTGTATGTTCCAATTTGTAGGTGTTAACCAAATACAAATTTAGTGTTTTTTTCGTTTTCTGGGTCTTAAATTTCAAATGGTTCAAACGTTGAACCATCAGCTGTCACTTTTTACCGTTCCATTCGGTTTATTCACTATTATTATTTCCGATTAGTTACAGGAGCTTTGTGTACGGATGTGCATTTCATAGACATTGACATGTGCCTCGAATAATTTGTATGCAATACACGATGTGGTTGTTCATAATTGAATGGTAAATATATCGATAATAATAATAATAAAGTAGCAACGATTTCGCATGCCAAAACCACTTCACATTCCATTTTTTTTAAATATGAACGAAGCAAAGCAAAGCAAAACCAAAACAAAAACGGAAAACAATTTTGCATTCATACAAAATACTTGAAATTCTTCAGTTCAGTCATCATAGTGAATCATTGTTGGTATTTATTTAAAAGCCATTGCCCGGGCATTGATTGCATTGCTGAGTCTCATTCACGTTTTTTTTTTCAGTTATGTTCAATGCTTATATTTCTGATGATAATTTTACAAAATGGAATAGAAGAAAGGAAGAAAAAATAAAAAAAACTCCCACTGATTGCCAAATGCTGACTCAAAATGAGCATTATTCCTCTTTACAAATTATATTTGCGTGTGAACTGACGGTTTTTCTCCTTTTTTTTTAATATCCCGACACATTAACTCACATACCACCCACTTCGTGTAATACGTACACATTACAAACGAATAACGAACAGGAAGGGAGAACGAAAGTAATGATAATAATGAAGAAGAAAAAAAAAAGGTGCCGGAACCAAAAATGTAACGCTAACCACCATGTGGAAAATAAAGTTGAATTGAAGTTTAATATTCTTCTGTCTTTTTGCCAATTTTTTTCTTCGTTTTTTTGTTGTTGTTGTTGTTGTTGTTGAATCCACCAGCCACTAACATCATGGATGTACGCAACGCAATTGATAGTAGTATATGATGCATGGCCCATTCAAATTCAAATCGACAAAGGAAAAAAAAAATAACAGAAAAATACAGAAACTCATTAGACAAGAATTATGTAGTGGCTGCCATAATATTTGTCGTAGATTAATTCTTGGTTTGGTTTCTTTTTTTTTTTTGCAGATATTGTGATCACAATTGTCTGTATGAATGTGGTGAATGGACATTATCTCTATGTTTTCCTTTCTTCTGGCAAATAACAAAATCAAAATTCATATAATTTGTGTAACGTTATAGTATTGGACCTAAGCTTGTGCGACCCATTGAAGACCCATTGTAAGTCTGGTACACTGGTGCTGGTATTTATGACTATTGTCATTTTCAGTACTGCTTCAACCATCATGTTCGCATATCAATGGAAATAATCATTAAAATGAAATGCCCGGTTTCCGTTCGACTCATCTATTCTTTCCGGTGACACAGACACACACACACACATTCGGTATTTGTTTCCTTGTTTCCAACACCATCCATACGCACGTCGTATGTTCCCTGTTCCATAATGTTAAACATTTAATTTTTGCCTTTTTCTATGTTTCCCCAGTGCAATGAATTTCCGGACTGTGGCTCTGTGAATTCGCTTCTTTTTTCTTTTTTTTCTTTTTTCTAATTCATTTTCTTACCGAAGCCATTCAACGTATTCACAGTTCTGTTATTATTGTCACTTTAGAATTTTTGACGCGATGACGAGCGTGATTTTATATTCAGAATTTGCTTGAATTGTCATTGAAACGATGCGATTTTTACGAAAGTAGAAAAACATCATTTTGCGTGGAAATTGAATTGTGTGTTTTGTGATCGTTAGGCCATTCACCGTTTTCGGCAGTTCATTTGACTGTTTCGATCGAGGGCAAAGGCAATCAACACAAGACGATATTTAACCTATTGCAATTGCGTACACAATTGACAAAGTGTTCTACAAGAAAATCAAAATAATATAAATATAATAAAATCAAAAATTGGCCAATGTAATCGTGTGTAAATGGCATCAAGTATCCTTAAAATTCAAGCCTCATACATATGTATGTTTTCAATGTTGAGGCGTACAATAAAAATATCGTCATTAATTTGTAGATATAAATTGAACTGTATACACTATGCACCACAGTCTATTATTATCCAACATTATAAAATTCGTTTTGCTTGTCTCGCATCATCTGGGAGCATCAAAGAGTGCTTTTCATTTTCTCATATTATTTGTTTTTGGATACATGTAACACATAGTTCAGTATGTTCAATTCTTTGTCTTGTGTATTGTATGGGTTGTGTTGCCAATAACAAAATCTCATGTTTGACATATTTTATAACCGAGACAATGAAGTAAAATGCCATCACAATTTCATTTTGTTTCACCGCTCACAACCGATTCACCATAGCAGACACAACAGATATCACCGTGGCATCATCATCATCATCATCATCATCATTCTGCAAGTATTTGAGCTCACACCTGAGCACTACCATCAGTTGATTTGTATATATATTGGAACATTAATTCAACATTACATGCACCAAACACATGAGACATGACGAACAAAAGGATAAAAATGAACACAGCAGGAATGCGAAAAGAATGAAAATCTACTGATAAAAAATCCTACATGTGCAAGCATATGTCATAGGCATATGTATATATATGTAGGAGCCTGGAAGCTGTGATAGAATTTATTGAACATTGATTCACTGTGTGGTACCGCACCATCGGATACGCGATTAAAAGACACAGAATGAAGCGGACAAAAAAAAGAATTCTAATGAAACTCTTTGGCTTTGGAATACGTTTTGAATGCGCACATCGCACGTGTCTCCATTGAACAAAATCCCATTTTATAGATAAATATTACAACAGCAAGTAAAAAGAGATGAGAATGAGATTTCTAGTGGCCTGGTTGTTTGGTTGTTAGTTGCTAGTCATTGATGTGCATTCAGCAGTAAGAAAAAAACAACAACAATAACAACATCAAAAGCTGAAAAATAAAAATCATTACGTAAATCAATCGCGTATACGATGACAATACATAAAATACACACAATACGCTATCGTATTCACCGTTTCTCAATCAATGACATGGTCTATGGTCTATGCAGAGCACGAAGCTTATAAGAGCAATAAATCATTGAGTAGAAAACAGTTTAAAAATAATCGAATGACCTCAATATACATATTTAGAATATCGAGAATAGTTATAGTGTCCAATGGATAACAATGAGTAAAATAAAAGAATTTAAAGCAAGCAAATGGCGCTAATTTTGAAAAGTGGAATTCGGCGGCATGGCAAAAAGAAAATTGTTTACGGATTTGGATTATTCTGGAAGGCGATTCGCAAATGGGAATTTTCAATTATTATCGAACAAAGATTCGGCATTTCAGAGCCTGCATGCTGGCCCATTGTGGCTATCACCATTTTGAATGTGTAAACGGTGTGATGTGAATAGGTTAATGATCATCGCTCCAAACGTCAAAACCATACCCGTAATGAATCGAATCGAAGGCAAATCGTGAGGACGAGATGCATATTTAATAATAAGATTGAAAAAGCACGTACGCAAATCCGATATATATGCATATATTTGCAAAATGCAACAAAGAATGATGTGATGTGGTGTAGTTTGGCACAAGTGTGGCAAAAGTTAAATGACTCAACCAAAGCATATACATAATAATAATAATCATCTCGTTTCATACTTTGGTTAGGTGTCCGCAATCGATTAAGATTACTTTTTTTTGCTCCAATTTCCATTTGAATTGGTTGCACACAAGTGAATCAATGCCCGTGGTGCTCGGGTGAATGAAATCTAAAGTCATATCGTTTATGATTTTAAATGTTGTGAATTTTCGCTATGAGTGATGCCCTTCGGAAATCGGCAATGCCATTCAAGTATCAACTACGATATCACACTTCACATCAAACCGAACAATTTCCATTAGGAATTTAATTTAAGTTATTATGCGCTTATTTCACCGCCCCCTTTTTTTTCATTTCACAATCAAATCCAATATTATCACAATAAGTCGTTATGATATCAGCAATCAGCATTTAAGGTCAACAGATGTTCATTTATGTGCGCATAATCACAACAATCAATGCCATGCCATATCGCAAAAATCTATTTGTATATTAATATGTATTTGTATAATCATTTGTAATCATAATATGAGAATTTTCATTGTTGATGATCAAAATTGTTTCCGTTCGATTTCGTCAGCATATCGCAATATAAGCATTGTGAATGGATTTGCAATTTTTGCATTATGCACACCATTTGAATTCAGATTCAGAATTGGAATAAGCAAATAGCAAATAGCAACTGGATCCAAATAAAAGCCATTACATTTTATTGGTTGCAATTCTTTAGCAATTGAATTAAAATCGAATGGATTTGTTGGCAAAATGGTTTGTTGTTGTTGGTTGTTTTTTTCTTCTGCACCGTATTATATTCGGCTCAAATTCAGTCACTTAAATATCACTCGTTTTGGTCACAACTGACAAATCAACTCTTTCTCTCTCTCTCTCTGTCTCTCTCTCTCCGTTTCTGTTGGCTCTCGACCCTCGATGCCATTCGGTCGATTAATATCGAAGTGTTCAAGAGTCAAGAGTTAAAACACACATGTCCAATAAAGCTTTGCGCTATGCTTTTATGTTGGGGTTTCGTTTTTCCTTTTGGTATTTGGTCTGATCTGGTTTGGTCTCTGCGTGACTAAAGTAATATCGCCCCAAAATCTCGGTATTTTTTTCTTCTCTTTCTTCATTTTTCTTTGGCTTTGATTTTGGAACGATGTCAAGCGAACGAAATGAACGAAGTAAATTACCAAATGCAATTTCAATCCAATTTCAAGATTCAATTGATGGCGTGTGTGTGTGTGTGTGTGTGTGTGTGTACGTATTACAACGTATATTTGCAGTTGAAAACGCACACGAATCATTAAATTTTAATATGGAAAATGGCGTCGCAAACGTGGCCGATTAAATGCGACACTTGAATGCACAAAATCGATAAAATTGTCAATTTTATTAGTCATATTGATGTGTCATTTTATCATTAGAGAAAATGGTAAATGGCATCAGGCATCAGGCACCCCATGTACCAGGTGTTTTGAATCTATAATAATGGACAAATCTATGCATATTTCACTTTGTGATTTTTTTCCTCTCTTTTTTTCTGGTGGTGAAATGGGAAATGTGATTAGTTTACTAAACTATGTATTGAATGATCAGTTCGTGATTTGGCACAAATAATGACTAAAATGAGAAAGAGAGAGAAAGAGAAACGATGTGGTTAACCGAGCCCACTAAAGAGCAATCAGTTTCGAGAAGTGAATGGCCTTTCAGACGACAGAAACGAATGAATGAAAAGAGAACGTAAAAAGTCAATAGAATGTTTGATCCGCCCAATACTTGCCATTCCAAATCAGGATCCAAGCATCTGAATGAAGCAAAATGAGAGAGAATAGTCTCCATCCAAAGCTCGGATATCTTGTGTGCGATCACGTTCTTTTTTTTCCGAATCGAAACGTATGAATGGGAAAATGACATCGAGAAAAAAGTTTCACCTACTCACGTACACAAAATTCCAAAAGCAATCAGAAATGGTTAGTGAATGTTAATGTTGTGGTTTTTGTTTCTTTCTTTCAATATATGAATAAATCAATGCCATAAATAAAGTTATATATTTTTCATGATTAATTTAGTTCCGTTTTGAAATTTGAATTTTTTTTTTTTTTGCTGTATTTGCGTGCCATTTATTAATCCATTATTCATTACGTGCAAACAAATCACCGTTTTCGGTTGGGACTGTTCACGGCGAACAAAAAAAAGAAAAAGAAACAGAAAATGTTTTTAGTTTCAAATGCTCAACGTGTGGATTTTTTTTTGTTCGTTCAGTGTCATTTACATTACGATGGTGCGATGATGTTCGTTGTTGATCGGGTTGGATGGTTCATTATTAACATAACTACTAAAGTATCACAACGAATTTAATTAAATTCCATTAATTAAATTCGGATCCCGAATTTTGCATGTTCTTTCAAATTTTTTTTTTTCTATTTCCGCCTTTCACCTCTATTTCTGTCCCTTGATATCCATGTGTTTTATTTACATTTGCGATGTGTAATGAATTCCAATTGATAGCACGCATATCATCCAAAAACAAAAAAAATAAAAATAAAACGTAGTACATAAAAATTGAAGCGCCACCAACCATATAGTCGTAGCACGCGACAACGCGACAACATGCATCTGATTCAATTTATCATTACCGAAATTGTAACAATTTTGTTCGTTTCAGTGGTTTCTATTGTTGACCAAGGAGGAAAGAGCACAAAAACAAAAACAAACTAAAAAAAAAATGAAACGAAAAAAAACGGAATTTTCATAATCGCGAACATGACAATATCTTTATTGTTATTTAATTTGATGTCAATTTTTAGTTTGAAATGATTTCATTTGTTGGTTGGCTGGCGGTCGTTGGTGGTCAGCTGTGGGCAATGAACACAGCATGATATTAATTGAGCCAAATTAATGACTCGACAAATCAATTCCATAAATTCGATGGGGAAATTCAATCTGGTAAAACGAAATTGAAAAATCAAATTTTTTCGCAAATCTGTGTCGGATGTTTGCCGGGTCCAATATTTCAATTTTGAAACATTAATTTATCGAAACCACTGAAAATGTTTTTCCGAAAATTCAAAAGACAAAAAAAAACGCACGAACAACGTACGTTTTTTTTTTGCGCTCATTAATGACTCGAACATCATTTATGTAAATAAATAGTGGTCGCAATAGTCTGTTTGAAATTGGGGTTGTGTGTGTGTGTGTGAAACCATGCCATTTTATTATAAATCCATGAAAATATGTCAAATACTTTTTGCAAACATCGGCAAACATTCACACCGTAAATGTCGCGGCAATCAGAATCCACAGTATTCAACACTCAAATCCCAAATTAAATCGACAAATCTTCATAAGTTTGTGAAAAATGGTCGCACGCGTGTGTGAATTCAACGCAAACGTTTGACGATACACACAGGTTCGATGCCATACTTGATTGCATCGTTTAGCCTTGATTATCACCATCCAAAACGTTGACTACCAAACGGAAAAGACATCATCATTCGTGAAACCATTTCAATGGTATGAAAAAAACAGCGAAAAAAATTTTTTGCATTTCTTGAGCAGGATTGGGAGAAACTGCTTCAATTTCGGCCTGAAACTGAAGTGGATATAATTTATGGCTTAAGTCTTAAGCAAATGTTAAACTTTTCTCATTCATGTGCCGCATTCAATTGAGTTGACGATTGATTTTTTCGTATTGTTTTGTCTCTTCTATCTTCGATTTTTATCTATGACTCTTTTTTTTCTCCTCTTTTCCGAAAAAACACAACAAAATCAATATCGCATTCAATGACTCCAAAAACTCAAACTTTTCGTTTCTCCTTCAATGAGTTTTATTCTCGTCGACATTCTTTTTCATCCGTTTCTCAATTTTCCCATTCTTTTCTATCTTTGGTAATATTTTATACGGTTGAATTGTGTCTGAAAAGAACTAACGGCCTAACGACCAAACTTTTATATTTTATTTTTATTTATCTGCTAATTTTGCCTCTATTTCGTATAGTTTTTTTCGTTTTTTACTACTTCAACAAGGCTGGTCCCTTTTTTTTTTATTATTGGTTGCTTTTCATTTTCACATATTCTTTCTAATTTCACCAATATCGACAGAGTGGTGTGTGCATCGTGCTCTTTCTGAATTTTATGGCCACAAAAATGTTTTATTTATTTTTTTTTTTTTTTGTACATTTTCCTTCTTGGCTTATTTATTCGAACGAGAATGGGAAAAAGTTTTTTTTTTTTTTTGCTGCAGACAGTTTTCTGAAATAGGAGCAAACAAAGAGCCATAGAACTTTTTCCATGTATTCTTTATATTCATTATGGGGCCAGGTTCGCATCACAACGGAACGATCTTCGGGCCCGGATCTTTGGAAAATATCAATTCTATGCGAATGGTCAGTTTAGTCAAACAATTTGTTCATCTGTCACTGTGGATGGATCCCCTTCGAATTTTATTTTTAATATAATGGCCAATGATGGTGTTGTTAAAGATGATAAAGCAACGACAACAACAACAACAAAAACTGGCACACAATTTTACGACAATTTCATTAGTTTGTTGCTTTGCTCAGTAATTTTATTAGTATTATTATTTGTATCGTTCATGAAATGAAAACGAAATGATTCGCATGTGATTTGAACTTTGGTCGTCCGGACAAAATATTTTTAATTGAGATCCATAAAATGAAATTCGACTTTTATATTATTATGAATATCTTCTTGTACATTGTACATTGTATCCTATTTGGTACAGTTTCTATGAACAAATGCCATTATTTTCCGATGCTAAACTCATTTTTTGAATATTTAGCAGGTCTATTTTTACTCATTCACACACATCTGTCACCAAAAAGTTCACTTCTCCGAGATTTTTGAAGTGCTAAACTGATTGTGAAAAAAAACAAAAAACATTTCTGGCTACGCCAGTGATATTCTTTTCTTTGGATTTTTACAGCGCAAACTTTCATTCGCATAAAAAAAAAACATTTTTTTCTTTGTTTTTCCGATTTTTATTAGATTTCTTATTGTTTTTCCCCATATTAATTAATAAAACAAATTTTCTATTTGTTCCATCGAATTGGGGTTCGGAGAGGCTGAGCCGGTCAGGATTTTGAATATGATACAAATTGTTTAATGTAAAACATTCCAATCCATAAATGTAATCAAATGACCGGTCTTTTTGAAACTTTGTGCCATTCACATTAACCACAATAGATTTGCCATAATATTTTGTCATTTGTTCTCACAATACAGAGGCAAAATCAGTTTTTTCATTTAACATGGTTATTTTGTTAAAATCGAAACTCATTTGTATTCCATGGCACAAAGTTTCCCAAGGTTAAGTATTCAAAAACTATGAATAATTGTTGTCACTTATTTTGGGCCAGTCTCTTTTATAACACTAAATAACAATATGTGACAATCATTGGCTTTTCACACACTTTAGATGGCTCACATAAAATGTGTAAGATGTAATCAACTCTTTAAACTCTTTTTTTTTTGTCCGGTTGAAAAAATCTTCCAGCAAATGTATCCAATGCTTGTATTGGGCTATTATTAACTAAGTGAATGTAAACATTCATCAACTAGGACAATGGTCCTAGGACTATACAAGTCCGGGATATGGAAAAGGAACGTTACGAAATGAATGCTATGTGATGAAATTCAAAATCTTCTTTTGACTCTTTGTCGGAATATAATGTTAATATAGTGAAATTATTCATTGTAGATGGGCACAAAGTTTGTTACCAAGAGACACTTTAGCATTCAGTAGGTCGTTATGATAATAATGCAGTGGATTCAATGCTTTCCGGTTAGTGAGCACTGTGCGGTGGACTGAAGCAAAAAGAAAGCGTTTACTTAATTACAGCTTATCATTTGTGTTCGAGGGATTTTGTATTATTTTTTGTTTTTTTTTTCGTCTTTTCCATTCTTTCCGTGCTCTTATCCTTATTTCTTTCGTTGCTTTTTGCCTTTTGTCATATGCATGATACACAAAAATTCGTAATTAAGTTATAAGGATCTCTATCATCATCTTCAATGTCATAGTCTAAAAATGGAAAATATTTATTATATTTTCATTTTTTTCGTATTAACAACAATTATGAATCGTTCCATTCAATTCACATAATTGAGTTATATAGTTTGTGTGTATTAGGTACTCGTATAGCCATCACCAGGAATTTCATCTATTTTTCCGTTCTTTCTTCCTTTTTTCGATATGGAACCGTCGAAATGTTGGCACCTTTTACGTACCGGACACGATTATTATTATTATTATTATAGACAAAGGTATTCATACAGATTAATTTAGCCCTGTATTATGATATAACACCTTCGAAAATAGGAATTTCGTTAATTTGATTTTGTGTATGTGTTTGTGGGAACTTTTGAGAATTCAAGCTAAAATTATTATTATTACGTTAACGACTCATATTTTCATCTTCATTCTCATTCTTTTTTGGGGGAAATAGTGGGCTTCAATAATAATTTCAGCCGACGGTTGATTAAATGAATTATATTTTATGAATAAATGTGAGAAAAAGTGTGTGTGTGTGTGTGTGTGTATGTGTGTGTGTGTGTGTGTGTGTGTGTGACACTGTCTTC
>GL501534.1:194876-206320 GCA_000149185.1 Mayetiola destructor | reverse complement strand
AAATATGGGTTACTTTTTGATTGGTATTTGGTTTTTTTTTTTTTTTCTTTTTGAGTCTGAACGAAATCCAGTCAATGAAACATATCGAATTTATTCGATTTTCGTGTGAAAAATAGCGTGTAAGGATGTGAGATGTGAGATTTTTTTTTTCATTTTCATCAACATATAATTTTTGGGAAATTCCACTTGCGATCGATGAATTCACAGTTACACAGCTATGTCGGCACATTTTAAATCAGTGAACCGACCGTTCTTTTATAAATTCTGTGTTTATTGATAACGATGTAGCACACACATATATTACAATATTATCCCAAAACCCGTCAATATCAAGCGCTTGACTCTTGAGTCGGATACAATTTGTGTGTCGGCATCGAAACGCCCCAAATACATGTATATAAATTATTGAGAGTCAAAACTATATCGGATATACCAAAGTTTTCAAATTTCAGTTTCAGCGAATTCAAAACGATATAAACTGAAGTGAACATGTACAAACAGAATTCGATAGTACCGAATTCATAATTATATACATGTCGTCACAAACACAAAAAAGCTTTGATCCCTAAAGCACAGCTAATGGCTTCTAAATTAGGACGCATCATTGGAAAATATTCATTTGACTTGAAAAAATCCCCAAAAAAATCTTATTGAAATCTTATAAAATCCCTGAAAATCCACTCAAAACTGATTTTGTGAAGTACACAAGTTGAAGTTAAGTTGAAGAAAGAAAAAAACCACCAAATATAGTAATGGACCTGTGGTGCAAAAAAGCCAAAAGTAGAAAAAAAAACAGAATTCGGGGTGGACATTGAAGGAATGAAAAGAAAGAGGAAAATACATTGTGGATCACTTTAGACCGTATAACAAATAAATAATAATATAATAAATTCTCAATTCGAAATGCTGACAAAATGAAGCTAAACAAAGTGAAACACTTTCAATGTGGGTCGAAATGTTGAAAAAATTTCAATGAAAATCAACGCATTTATTACGCATGAGAAGAGGAATGGGTGAAACCGCAACATAATATATACGACAGGAAATTCGATTATGGTAATGAAATTGAACAAATCTTTTGGGACATAAAATTCAGTTAACGCATTGTTGGTTGCCGGTTGTCATTTTCGAATTAATCTCTTTTACAAGTTAAAATGTAACAAGGCTTTTGATTTTATTGTTTGTTATGTTTGAAAAGTAAGCGCATAAGTGTTTTTGGGCCGACCCAACTCACAACTGTTTTCGTACATTCAATAATAAATGAAAATTGTACGATAAGTGTGAATTCGCGGCTAAGTAACGAACAAAGTGAAAGTAAAATAAAGTCGTTTCAAGTAAACCGGCTCTGATTTCTCAAAACAAATGGAAGTCGAATCGATTGATCACTTTGAAGGTATCACATTTCATCTAATTGTATTTTGTTTGATGGCAATGCCGTCATTGTTATCGAAGCTTTCGAATTTTGAAATGTTCCGGCCATAGGTCATCATTCATGGCAGTCAAAACTTTGAAATTTGGACACAACATTAATTTTATCCGTACCTCGGGACGTATTCATTTTTTTTTATTTTGGGCTGGCATCCTAGCAATTTGAAAGAAAAAAAATTATCAACAATTTTAATTCCAATAATTTGGAATTCAAGCCTACGCTTTCAATATTTGGTCAATCCATTGTAAATTATTCGTTGAAAAAAAAAGAATAGATTTTCTGATTATCGTACATCAAGCGTTGCTTCCGTGTTTTGTGACAGTGTATTTCATCTGTAATTTGACCCATTGAAAAGTGAAAACGACAGGCGATAGACGAATGAAATAAAAATTAAAAAGACCAAATCCAACAACGGCATTGTTTTCGTATTTCCACGTCTCAATGGAAAATAAATGGACTTTGGTTCGGTTTGTTATTTTTGATGTTTACATTGAACCAAGGGTCAGTTCATTGGCGATACGATAATATTGTCAAGACATGAAGAACAAGCTGGTGTTGAACCACACTTGACACATTGATTAATAAATGATTCCTTATTGCCTTATCGAGTCCGTTCAGCATGTCATGGGTTGGATTGTTTTCGGTGCAAATGGAAACCTTTTATTCGATCCTTCTATTTTCTGTGTTTATTCTTGAACAAAGCACTGCGTGAGCAAATTCAGCTTGATTCGGTTCATCATTGTTCTTTTTTTTCATCTCTCTCTCTTCCTCTCTCACCCTTTTTTTTTGTAAATGGATACATGAAACTGATACATATACACTGAAGGATTATGGCACACTATAGTACACGGCCTGACGACCAATTCGAAACCAATTAGACACACAAATTCACTTCACATTCACAAGCGATAGAACAACAATTGAATGAGATAATCAAATATATGTGAATCCAAATGCCATATGAACACCAAACACCGAACACCGAATACCTTGAACCAATATAAGTCTAATATGTTGTTGTGTAATATACACTAGACAACGGTTTCCGTTTTGACTTAAATCTTTTGTTTTCTCCATTAACAAAGTAATTAGTTGAGGCAGTGTCTTATCCATGGTTCACTAACCATTGTCTATTCATATTTAATTGAATCGAATAATTTGTTATCTATTCTCGTTCAGATAACAAAAGTAAATAAAAAAGGGTATTTTGAGCAAAATGGACACAGAAATCATTTTATCGACAAAACTTCGAAATGAGTTGCACGAAAGTTGAAGCAAAATAAAAGTTGGATTTATTCGAAGAACAGAATCGCAAAAGAAATAAACTATTTTCATTTTCTCATCACTGAATTGGATTTTCGCTTTTGTTTCTGTGTTCGCATCACGCGTCTCTGGTTTTTTTTTCTTCAGGTTTTCAAAACCGTTTTAGAATGAATTTTTCATTCGTCAAAAGATCAAGAAAACGGCAATAGCTTCCAATACTGGTATCCGTACAAACCGAAACACTGAAATAACATTCGAGACATTGGATCTCGAAATGGATCTGGCCAACCAACAATCCGAATAAGAAATCTTCGAAACATGTTTATCTGTTTATTGACTTCGACTGAGCGACCCGGTTCAGACTTTTCAATCATTTGAAATTAGATTTTAAACGATACAACAAACAATACCGTCATTTTGTGGTGATATTTCCGTCTTTATATTTTCTTTCGTTTGATGTGTCCGGTTTTGTTTTTTTTTTTTCGATTTTTCCTGATAGTAGTCAACAGAATGCCTTTCACAAAGTAATAAGCTTTTTCTTTGGAAAATATAGGCATCGCACGTTCGTCATTTCCGTTTCACAAATCACATAAACACAATTTTTCATTGATACATATATTCGATTGTTTATGCTTTGGCAGCTGCCGTCGAAGAGAGAAACATTAATCGAACAAATCAAATGTCAATTCGACACAAAGAATGTGCGAATATAAAGATGGAACATACAGAACACACAAAAGTCCAACGACTTCAGATCAAACGACCATGGTCAAAAGATTCAAAATATACCGATTCACAAAGCGTATACCATTTGAAAAATCATTCAATTCATGATTCGATGAGCATTAGGCATTTCAATTCCTTCTGCACGTGTCACGTCTTTTCAGCACACGAAAAAATAAAAGCAAGGAAAAATTGAATCGAAAGTGTTTGAATTAGATTTTGAGATGAAAAGAAATAGAAATAAATTCAAAATCAACAAATTTTCAGTGCATTTTTGAACTTTTTTTTTTGCTTCTCGATTTGAATTTGTAATTGACAGTGGACTTTCGCATTTCGTCTCTTGTATGCGTCAATCCATTTTTCCTTAATTTTTCTTTTTTTCATTTTGATTTATCGATTCGTTTGGGTCAGTCGTTTACATTTATGTTAAAATTTTCGTTTGCTCATCGATGAAGGTTGTTCAATGTTCAATTTGCTCAGTACTCAATTATTCAATGATCGAAAACTTCATTTTCTTTCGATTTGAAGCTGCGAACACACACACAAAATTCCACTGAAATTGAAATTAATTTCTTTCCTGCCATCATATTTTCTACGAAAATAGAATATCGTTTACCTCATCCCAGGACCACGGCTTTGAATCTCTTTTATATTACGTTCCGATTTCCGATTGCTGCCACGTTCGATGAAATTCATTTATTCATATTAGACAAACATCAATTAGATTTGTTAAATATTGACAATTTGTCCAAAAATAGCTGTTAATCACTAGGGATCAGTTTGATCGTCATTTCTCTAAAGAATCGGAAATCAATCAGGATTCTCTTTCTCTCTCTTTCTCATTCCTTCCTCCCATTCTCCTTCCATTTCTAGAGAAAAATTAGTTTGGATTTTCTTTTTGTTTCATCCATCATTTGCTATTCGCTACGAATGATATTTATTTTGGGCCAAAATTTATTTTCAATGGGCCTTAAATTGCTTCCGGTATTGTGCATCGTATTTGAGATTTGAGTAATACATCATGGTTGTTTGCACATACTTGCACACAATTTATATTAATAGATCAAATTTCAATTTGCCATCATGGGTCACGGGCCATCCAAAAATACCGTTTTAGCATAGCTTTCAGACAATAAACAATGAACAATGAACATGGACAAACAAAATGCTCAAATTTTTGATGCTTTCAGCATTTTTGCTGTTACTCTGAACTCTGTGAAATGATATGCCTCTCGAATTTCACGTTTTACGTTTCGGCCTTTTGTTATGCTTTTGCCTTTTTCCCCCCCCCCCCCCCATTTCGTATGCTCATAATAAGTTAAATTAAGTTAAATCCATTACGAAACATTTTAATGGATTTTTGCTTTATTTTATTTTTTTTGTGTAAGTTGTTGGGAAAAATACGGGTCAAAATTCAGAGTGTTCAGTGGGTGGATGAAAATATTTTTGCTTACATTTTGGCTGCGATTCATTTTCATCGATTGCACACAAATTATAAATGTGATGATTCTATCCTGACTTGAGACACCAAAAGAATAATACCATTCAACTAAATGGTTAATGGTTATAGCCCATCGCATACCTTAAACATCCCCAAATAGATCAGGGATTGAATTTATAAGTCTGCAATGGAGCGATTGCTTCGTTGGCATTAAATATTTTACCAAAAGAGAGAGAGAGAAAGAGAGAGAGACAGAGAGAGAAAGAGAGAAACGGAACCGAGTGTGAAGAAATATTTGAGGCAATTTTGCCAGAGACTATTGACATTTTTAAACATTTAATTCGATTTGATAATGAAAAATTCTTCCTCTTCATTTACTTGCGTTTAAATCTCATTCATTCGGCTGCATGAATGTGGTTGAATGGAAGAGTGTATTTACTTTGCATTTACACACACACACTCACACAATTAAATTCAACAACAACGTTGGCAAAGAAAAAGTTCCTGATGGACGACACACTTAAGTGTCACTTGAAAACTTGATTCACAATGGGTTAGCAAATCATTATAAAATCAACTCTTTACAAATATGCCACCGATGGCTGGCGAATGAGAGAGAGAGAGAGAGAGAGAGAGAAGAAAAGAACGAATTGTCAAGTGCTTTCCTTTCAATTTGAAAAGCTTATAAAAATATAAATTCCCCTTCAGCGCACAATACAATCCTGATTCATGATTCATGGCACACAGATGGAAAAAAAAGAAAGAAAGAATATGTCACATATCAAACGATAACAGTCGAACCATACAGAGATGTTGAAAAGGGATAGGACAAAAAAGAGAGAGACAGAGAAACAGATCGAAAAAATCATCATTTTTCATTGTCTGATTAAGTGCTCTCATGAATAATGCTAATGAATGTCATGTATTGGTTAACGGAGCAACTAGTTAATTGAATTACAAACGTTATTATCAAATGTACATTGTACATGACTGGAATGAATGAAAGTGAGCTTAATAATAGTCTGGCAACCGTATCAACCAACTATAATGTTCAATGTTCATTATCGTTTCGATCTAAACATTGTATGTGTATATGGAATTGATGTTCGACAGCCGATCAAACACCAAAGTTTTCTTTCTCTTTTTTCTCTTTCGCTCATTTCATTGAACATTTTTTATTCGTTAAGCTAGCTTGAATCAGCACACAATAAAATCATTTTGTGTAAGAGAGTTCAGTTACATCATGGTCTAGTCTCTATTTGCATTGAGCATTCGTTGTGAGGAAGCAAATCCAAAAAAAGTAAATCGATATGTTCGGTTGATAAAAAATTGAGATCTTAAAATGAAAAAAAAAAATATGCAAAAATCTTAAACGATACAACAATACACAATATTCATAATAATAACATAGGCCACAGAACACACCATAAATTCCGGATTTTTTTTTCTTTACTTGGCCGGAAAGAGCTTTCTCTATGTTAACGTTCAAGTAACGGTCATGCAAATGGTCATTCAGAGCCAAATAAGCTTACCCAAAGCCTCCGGTTAGCACTTACTTTTTGAAAACATGTGTTCGGATCGAAAGAAAAGAGATATAGAAATTAGAAAGAATGCAAAAAAAAGAAGAATACTTCGTCAAAACAATATGAATCTCCGGCATCGAATTTCCTGGCATTAGTCTCTTTACATCTCTTTACATTTGACTTGATTTCATCTGAATATATCAGGAAGAATGGATAGGGTGAAATCAATCTATTCAGCAACATTCAAGTAAATAGAGACGATAAATGTGTGATGGAAGCAGCCACATGAATCATAATTCGGTCGAAAAACAAAAAAACAAAAAAAGTAAATTTTTCATTATCAGTCGATACAAGATAATATACTGAGGATATATGGTGAATGTGTCGAGGCTATAATATTTCATCGTTTATTGGTTGATTGGGTTTCGGTTATGTCTCTGTGTGGTTTAATGTGTGTGTGTGTCCTTTTTTCTTTGGATGTTTTTTCTAGCGTAAAATAATCTCAACGGAAATAAATGAAAAAACTATGATGAATTTTCCGGCAAAGAAAGAAAGATGTTTCCACTTCAACATGCACATTTAACGCTTTTCGAACAACAACAATCCCAGTTCATTTACTTCTTCTTCTTCTTCTTCTTCATTTTCGATAAAAAAAAATTTTTTCTTTTCAATAATAGAAAGCCCGATTTATGCGTGTAAACTAGCCACGCAAAAAAAAGAAACATTTTCCGACATTTATTCGACAAGAAGCGTATGTTTTTGTTCGCATAGGCATAAATAAACGAGAAACCAAATGTGAATTTGTTGAACGATAACCGGACATTGAACAAGCATGGAACATAAATATTTTCATCCGGGAAAAAAAGAAAGGGGATTTCATTTTTTGCATTTTTTTTTTTTTAGGAATTCGATTTGGATAAATCGAATAAATTAAGTGTTTAACACAATTCCGGAATCGGAAATGAACATTGAACATTTTGTTCGGATCTCGTTTTTTTGCCGTCCATTTTTTGTTTTTTTGTTTTTTTGTTGTTGGTATTTTTGAGAGTTTTTTCAAATTTCAAATGATATTCATCTGTTGAATGGGGTGTCTACTGTTTTTGTAAAATTCGAAATCAAATTGACATCAAACACATTGCTGAATAAGAAAGAATAGAGCCAAAGTTTGCCAGCGAATATGGAATATGGAATATTCAATTGAAAGTGAAAAAAAATATGTGTCAAATTTATTCAAAAAAATATCAGATAACCCCATTGTATTTAAATAAGGATCAATTTTCCAGCTCAATTCTAGTGCAAAAGATTCGTATATGGTTTTGAAATTTCCGGAAAAGTCATCAATATTTGGCACGTTTCACATTAGCATTCAAACGAATTCGAATATAGATGCGCGCGAATATGGAATATTGTCATCGTGAATATCCCCATAAATTTATTCACTTACATTCAATCATTCTTATTACTCATATATTCTATATTCCATATTCCATATTTTGTGTTAAGTCGATGGAAATTTATATTTATGTGCATTTACCATTCACAGCATCCAATATTCAATATCTTAATATCCGCCATAATGTCAACCAGAGCAAAAGTTGCAATAAACCAATGAATGAGTCTGATTATTGAGCATTGAGACGAAAGAGCACACACACACACACACACACACACACACACACACACACAGCCAATAACAATAAGTAAATTTGATTATTCAGCTCACACGATTTTTAATATATATATTGATATATATTTCCGCAGATATACAGAGACAAACGCAGCCAACATATTAAAGCATGGCCTCCTAAACTCTGAATATTTAATGGATGCAATGAAACGAACACGCAAAAATTGTGTGAAAAACGAAAAAATGAAGAGAACGAAAAAAGAAACAAGAGAATTAACTTAAAGTTTTACATTTGGAATCGAAATGTGAAATGAACGATGTGTGAATGTTTTATCCGTTTATCATTGAAGCAATCGGTTAGTGCACATCCATTGTTATTATTCAAAATAATGTTTGATATAAAGCACAGTGACTCTTTGTTTTAAAAATGTATGGGGTTTATGGAAATGCCAATAGGTAGGTTTTATACTTGGTAGAATGGAGACGCTTTTGTATGTTGTACATTGTACATCGTTAAAAAAATTGTTGACATCAAAGTTGAGGCAGTTATTGCCGTTAATATGCGATAGACACAATGGCACATAAATAAAATGAATGAAACGAATAAGCTAAAGTGAAAATATACTGAAATGGAGAAAGTGTGTGTGTGTGTGTGATGTGCATGAGCCTTGAAAAATTGAACATTGAACCCGAATCCCCGAATAATATATATGTATATGTATACATCAACAGGCAAACAATTCTGGAAATTTCTAAAGTGAAAAAAGAGAGAACGCAAAAATGATGATTATAACAACTAATAAATATATTAAATTTTATGACAATTCACGATGCACACGTGAACAATTTTTTTTCATTGTGTTTCTTTATTCTTTTGTAATTTTTCCAACGAAATTTTCGGAATGTTTTTCCTTTGATGACGCTTTTTTCAATGTCGTTTGTTTTTATGTTTGTAGTCATTTTTATTGGGGTTTTTTTTTTAACATTGATCAAGCTGAAGCTTATCATCAAAATGGATCAGTGAGTGTCAGAACAATCAGTAAAATCAACCATCATCAGAATGGGAGGTGATCTCACAAAATGATCCTGTTTTTTTTTTAAAGGGCCCCACAGCCGATTAGGAATCACATATTTATATGCACAATATTTTATCATTATCATATTTGATTTATGACCAATTATTGATAAACAACCGATAAAATCCATTATGAACACGAAACATGTTCAGCAATGCATAGACACTGTCTATGTTCTATTACATATTCCATTTTATACGAGCCAAAGAGTCAATTCTCAATTCGAATAATATCCATTTTATTGTATATTTATTGCATTCATGTTCCATCTAATGGGTTTTTGGTTTTGGTTAAGGCTTTCACTTTTTCCTCAGTTATTGTCATTTCGATATTTTCGTATATTGAAGATGGATGAAATTCGAATAAGTGAAACTCGCGCGAGACAGTCACATACATACACACACACACACACACACACACACACAAAATATCCTAAAAGCAATAAACATAAAAATTAAATCAAGCGTTAAATGCGTCATTTGATGGCCAATCAGAGAGTGAGACAAACATC
Organism: Mayetiola destructor; assembly: GCA_000149185.1. NCBI lineage: Eukaryota > Metazoa > Arthropoda > Insecta > Diptera > Cecidomyiidae > Mayetiola > Mayetiola destructor. Next base: position 196,727 of record GL501534.1, on the reverse strand, counting down.
TATCAGTCTAGCTTTCGATTCGTGAGCTTATTTTGTCTAGCAAATGCACATCAATAAATTTGTTTTTGTTTTTGTTTTTTTTTTGTCCATCGTTCGTATTCTTTCGATATATACGCATATTGAAATTTGAGAAATACGGAGAAAGAAAAAATTATTGTTGATCCTTTTGGATTCCCAGAATTGGTTTGCATTTTTTTTTTAAACACTAAATTTATATTTTCCAGTGTATTTTTATATTTGGCATGTTTTCTATGTGAAGGATTCGATGAATAATGCAAATAAAGACAACGATTTTATGATATGCTCAAAGAAAAAAGGACTCTTGAAACGTCTGTTCGCGGATTATTCGGAAAGTTAATGCCATTATTGTGTTAAAAAGCGATGCTGTTTTTTTTCAAAAATCGGAAGGAACGTGTTTTTGAGGCATTCGTTTGCTGAGTCTATGCTTGATGGCTGGCCGGGCCAATATAAGTAAAATTGAAGGGAATTGATGAATTTACTGATGTTCCAGTTCTGGGTGCAAAACAAAAGCAAGAATAATTTGCCAGCATTTTTTTTTCTTCTGTTACGTCGAATTCGATTCGAATTAAAATGAATTATTAATGAATTTGATACACTTTTTAACACAATAAAAAAGGAAAAGTATAAAAAGTGAATGATATGATCGTAAGTGACGAGAGGATATTGGATACGCCCGACCAAATGAAATCGATAAGCTAAAGTTACATAAAATATCGAATCACATTAAACAATAATAAAATTTGGAATACGCAGATATCATATTTTAACCTGTGTTATTGCGATACTGTTGACGAAAAGCTGGAAATTTTTTTTTTAGTTTTTTTTTTATTGGCAAAGACAAAACAAATGGAATTGGATCCAGGATATTTGGGGCCATATGGAATATTCCGTATTCCGTATTGTTTTCATTTTCGAAAAAAAAAATATTTGATTTCACTTTTTCGTTTCAGAGTTTTTTTTTTTTTAACGGTTCGTTGTACAGCAGCTCTGAACACATATGGCATATGTGTTTAATTATGTTATGATTTAAATAAAAAAATTTCCATTAATTCAATTGGAAAATATTGTTTTTGTAAATGTTATTCAGAATTCGGTAGAAAAATAATAATATCCATGTGCCTGGAAGTAATAAAGTTTTTTTTCTTTCTCCTGCATTACAAAATGCAAAAGGGGAATTTTGTCAATTCGAAATCACTCTTAAAATTACAGACATTTCGTCGAAAGCAAAGGAAAATACACAACAAAATCTTGAATATTATTTCATTCAAAAATAAAACAATAAATGAAGCAAATATTGCGAATAATAAATAAAATATGCATTTATTTGTTGAAACAAATGTTTCAGCATCGTTGACCGTGCATGATAAAATTGAGTTGTATTCGTGTGCGTTTGATTTGTTCAATGTGTATTTGTATTCGACGCGATATTTGTATGTGACTGTACATATTCGCAGTACCAATATTCGCAGATATGTAATATGGATATTCGCCTAATAAATTTCAGATGAATAAAGTCACAACCCTTCAACAACAGATATTGTTATTTTACGAATGTCACGAAATTAATCGTTAATATTTTGAAAATAATGGAATTTATTTCGGATATGTTTAGAATGCAAATAATGTTGACTAAATGAAGTTATTTTGAGAACTTCCCCCCTTCCGACAAAATGCGAATGACTGAACATGGAACATGGAACAATGAACAAAGGTATAAAATTCAATCTAAATTTCATTATTATTTAAAGAAAAATACTTTGTGAAACAGTTGAAATTATTGCCGTTTATTTATTTATTTCTTTCTCTCTCTTTCTCTCTCTCTCTCTCTCT